>JAPTGW010000022.1:4182444-4192521 GCA_029814545.1 Apogonichthyoides opercularis
AAGTGAAAAAAGTAAAATTACATGAAAATATACACTTTTACAAACTATCCTTTCACAAAAAAGGGAAGAACACGACCAACCATGTGCAACCTGAAATGTCTTAAAAAAATATGTGCAATTTGAACAATATTCTGCCTTTAAAACATTTTGTGTATTTCAAGATCCACTGTAAGTTGTAATAAACGTGTGAACAATAATCTGAGGCATAATATCAGTGTTCATTCCATTTTTTAAAGGATAGTTTGTACATGTAAATATTTTCCTATTGTAATTTTACCTTTTTCACTTCAGAAAAGTTTGAAGTTGTCATTCTTTATAGGTTATTATGTTATTATTTTACATCCTGTATGTGTCTTCATTCTGTCTGTGTTGTATGTCCTTTAAGCTAAAATGAGTTTGGTACCCCTGCTCTATACGGTCACTTCACACAGTGAGGAGGTTAAAGTGAACGGAACAAACACTTTTAGTGTGGACAGACTCTAAAGAATCACTTTCAGCAGAATGAAATCAACCTCTTGACCTGGCACAGTAATGCTGTAATTGCTGTAATAATGGGTGATTTCTTCAGGTTCATGCTATTATTAGCATGGTAAAATTAAACATGAGTGAATGTTCAACTATTAAAACTGGTGACTGGATGTCCACCTTAACAAGTATTCATATAGTTGACCTTTCAGGTCTAGCCTTAGTATAAAGTTGCATGAAATGGACATAGTCAAGTAGAGTACAAGTACTTCACACCTGACCTTAAGTAGGCTACAGTAGGTCAGTACTTAGAAGTACTTCTACCATAAGTGAGTGAATTGTAAAAGAATTCTATTAAAATACAAATTACAAATTACTAGTGTGTTGATCCATGTGGATCCACAGGTTCTAGATGTGGTAGTTTTTATGCTGTCGTGTATTCATGCATGCTGTACCACATTTGTCCAGCAGTCACTGTCAAAGCATTCTGGGTGTAGCAACGTGAAGGTAAGGCTTTTGTATTCCAAAATTACTAATATCTCTCAAGATATTGGTCCTATCAACTTGCTGTTTTCACTAGTCTGTTCATTGACTAAAAACACATAAGTATTCCAAACTGCAGCGGTCAGCTCTGTATGGATTTTGTGGGAATCCCAAGACACACACACACACACACACACACACACACACACAGGCCACTTGGCTTTTATAGATGTTTGTATTTTTGTTTCACAGTAAGTTATACTAAATTAAAATTATACAATTTTTTACTAATTATACTAGTATGAATTACACTAAACTAAATATTTTCTGTTGGTTTATAGTGGTACTTTTGTTTTAAAAAGGGTCATTCATTTTCTGACCCACGTAGTCCTCCAGAGGGTCATGGGTTTGCTGGAGCTCACCCCAACTACCAACAGATGAAGGCAGGCCACATCCTGGACATGTGACCAGTTCATCACAGGGTTAATGAGGTATCATCTGTTTATTGAACACTGGCCGTTGTGGTGTTTTGTACAGTATGTACAGGGTTTGCTGCAGCTAAACTCATCCATTTGTTGGTTGTGTCAGTCAGACTGAATGGCTGTTGACATTGTGCTCTAGATACTTCCCCTCTTGCTCAGCTCTTGACCCTTTCGTTTTTGGATTCCACAGTTGACAGGATGTTCTTGGGAAAAAACAGCCGCTGTTTCATCCGTTATGTAGTAAAAGAGTGTATTCCTAATTACGCTGAATAATGTCGCTGGAGAATTTCAGTGCAACTGAGTCACACATGAGGAATCAAAAACTATGGCTTTTTGATGTAGTGAATCCAATGGCTCTGTCTGCCTCTGGCTTTCATAGTCTGCCCACAAACACTGGCACAGAGACCTTCTTTGGACTCCCACACAAGTACAGGTTTGCACACGCCACAGTCACTTCCTCCCTCTCCTTCTGCCTCTTTCTGTCTTTCTCCTTCCATTACCTCTGTCTGTTGCTTCAAACACAAATGTGCAGTGAAATGGTTATTTCAGCACTCACTGGAGGGAGAAAAAGAAACATTCCATGTTGAGTTTATCAAGCAATTTGAATGTGATTATGTAAATGAGCTTTACTTGATCCTTGCAACAGTGTGGACATCTGGAGTCCACACTGACTGTGATAAGTTACACTATTTCCCAGCCGTTGACGTCTGCAGTGGATGTTTTTAACTGCTGAACCATTAGACAGTATGAAACTGTCTACATTTCAATTCCTCACACATGCTTTAAAAAGTTAGTGTTTATAAAACTAAGGGAAATGACAGGAAATATGTTCACTTTTTACTTTCCAGCCAAACTAAAAATGTGCTTGTGTGTGTTGCTCAGAACTAGATTCAGAAACAGGCACATTGAGACTCTCACAGTGTATGAACAAGTCAAATCAGGAAAAGATATGGAGCTGATTTGCACCGTGTACCATTACCTTTATCTGTTCTTTCAATTTTTGCAACATCTTTCTGAGGTAACAAAGTGGCAAGTGTAAACTTCACCAGAGCCAGAGGCAAGAAAGTCTGATTAGTGTTCCTGAGTGAAAGTTGAAGAAAGCAGATGCTTAATTGTGGTTTTAAGTTATGATTATGGTCACAACATACCAAACAGTAGAATATTTCACAAGTCTGGGGCAGAACAAACTTATTCTCCGTCCCCTCTACTCTGAAAGAGATCTGTAAAATCCTTATCATAATGAATAACAAAGGTACATTTTGTGCACCTAAAAAGTACATAATTTGAGTTTTACTCACATTACTGTTATTGTTTGTAATGATTATACTATATATACATCTAATTATTAATAATCCTTAATTCCCCACACTTTTTCAGACTTCCATGTATTACTACCAACACTGAATTTATACAGAAATTCTGTTTTATTTGTATAGAGCAAAATAATATTGCCATATCTGTGATCACTATTTAATTGTCCAACCCTATTTTCCCACACATTACCCTCAAAGTCTATGTAGATGCAGCATCTTATGAAGATTCACTAGCAAAGTGTCATTACCTTTACCTAATCTGCTATAAAAATATACTTGCTGATTGCTTTGTTTTGTGAATAAAGGATGCTGTGGAGTTGTTCAAATGGTTTATGTTTGCCACTCTGTCGGCTATTTGTCTTTTTAAGAAGCTCGCTTTTATTTCTTAATGTCGACAAAAGTTTTCTATCGCTTAAAAAATGACAAACTGCTTCCAAATGGTTCTTTACGACATCCCAGAGACTGACAGCCACGTCACATTTTCTTTATAAATAGCTCATTTCATGGAAACGGCACCATTTGTTACCGACTGGCCTTAGTTTTACTGTTTCTGAGCTGAAGCTATAGCATCGTCCAGGCCAGAGACCATCATGCAGGAAGGAGAAACTGGCGTGCTGACGATCTAAAGTGCTGATACCACAGGAATGCCAGATAGTGAAGCCGCTAAGTTTAATGCGGTGTGACCCTGATAGTCGGTTATCTGCCGTATTTCGTACGCCACAGCCGAGCTGCAGGTCCATATTGATGCTGCCACTGACCTTAGGTTGTTCCTTAGTGACAATACAAAAACTCTACACTGACAAACTATTTATTCATTTATTTATTTATTTATGGAGCGACCAGTTGCAGCAAGAATCAAATGACATGGCATCCTGCTCAGCTGAAAAAAGAAATGTTATATTTATCCATTAATTCACTCCATTTGAGAACATATTTGGGTAGAGGCCTCATTTTTATAATACAGATGAGAACAAGACACTAGTTTGATAAAGCAGTAAAAATACAATTTAGTAAACAATGAAACTTAAAAGCTAATACAAGGAATTACAGCAAGAAACAGTGGTGATAAAAACAATGGAAGGCAATTCGGTGAAACAATGAAATAAGTATTCCCATTCTGCAACAGTACTGTAATGAAAAGAACATAAAAGTTAACAAGTAAATGAATTCATTAAGTACATTAAGAAAAGCAAATGTTTTAGGATGATTTTATCTATCTGTTAGTGTTCTTTCCTCAGAAGGGTTTATCTAGTTTAGGCATGTGCATCTTGCCTGTTAATGTGTTAATTAGAAATGACAAATTATTCTGTTGATCCTTAGCACATTATGCGTATAATTGACTTTCAATACAGATGTGGATTTTGCTGGATTTGAAGCCGCATATGAATTTATTAATCAGTGTTGCTGTATTTGATGTTTAACAGCATTTTAAGATTTTGGTCGTGTTTGACAAAGCCTGTCATTCATTCGCTGTCTCCTCACAGTGAACCTCCTTTTCCATCTGCTCTTATAGCCATCAGTATTCAGTACATATGCTCATACTTGCACTTTATGCACAGGTAAGGCGGGTACGTCTGGCTTCACCGCAGACCCCAGTGAGCTGAAGGGTGAAATGTACCACACAGCGCTCAAGAAAAGCTCCCAGGGATTTGGCTTCACCATCATTGGGGGCGACCGCACAGATGAATTTCTGCAGGTGAAAAATGTGCTCAGTGATGGACCGGCTGCACAGGACAATAAGATGGCATCTGGTAAGCAAATACTGTGCACAGCAGAGGGTGTCATAACAGGTTTATGTTTGGGTCTGATCCAGTAGTACAGATAAAAATTTCAAACGTTAACATCTATGTTACACCATGTTGCTCTCTCTCACATCATTTCCCTCTGGGCACTGGCAAAATGTCCAAAATGTGTTCATCTCAATTTTAATTTTACCTTTTTGTTTTCATTTATTGTCTGAACAGTAAACAGGTTTTTTGTGTTATGATACCTTGTACCAACCACAGTATTACTGAAACTAAAGAAGCTAATGTCTGTATTATTAGTTCCTGTCTCTATCTGGCTGTTAAACAAGCATAGATTGAATTAGCAGCATATCATAATAGGTCAGAGGTCAGATTGCTTGCAGTGTGTCCTCCTCTGGGCTTGAATTTGGATCTTGGCTGTTTACCTAATTTTGTAGGGATGCTGCACTGTCAGGCTGCATCTGAATGCAATGAAATGAGCCAATGCATGCTACCATGTCTTTTTTTTTTTTTAAATTGGAATGTACTGTATGCCATCTTAAAATTAGTTCTTTAAATATTAAGAGACTTTGAATATTTGAATATCAAATGAAAATCCACTGTGAGTCCCAGGTCAACTTATGTTTCAGAGGGTCAATTTGGCAGCTTCCAGTTTGTGTCAAGTTGGCCCTGCCCAAACATTTCAATTTTTTTTGTCTTAAGAGAAAAGATGGAGAGGTAGAGGACTGTGTTCAGGCTGAACTGTTTGTATATTCAACATTTGAAGTATATTATATTTTGTTGTACTCTTGTTTCAAAGTGTATTAAAGTAGGTTTTACTGAAATACTAAGATTTTGAAGCTTTATTTGTAATGTTTTCTTGCATTTTTTTTTTTTTTTTTTTTTTAACAGGGCATGTAAAGGACATTGATTTTTCCAATATTCAACTTAACAGTTTAACCGAACGTAACAAAATAAATCTATTTTCCAGTGTACTTTCAGCCATTTGAGTTTATACACGTTACTGCTGTGGGATCCTTGTCAAAGACCTTTTCCACACTTAATGCTTAAGTTCAGGAACTCAGACAAAAATATGCAAGATGTACAAATGTTATAATCCTTTAAGAACACATTGCATTATACTGGATTTGATTTAGGTTTAGTCTCTAGTCAGAGACCAAATTTCCTGTGCAGATAATGGTGAATTAACTTTAACCTTAACCTGCTGCCCTCCCATGGACACTTTGGGAAGAAACTGCTGCTACATATTGATCACATTAGCAGACAGCGTGTTTGACATAGCTGCCATCTAATACATACAACACTGGAAAACTGTAATTTATGAGGATGAACTATTGAGTAAAAACAAGACTCAGCATGTCACTATAAATGTGTCTAGTGCTATTTAAGGATACACAGAAGGATCAACTAAACGTCAGCCACATATTCACTGATGGCAGACACTGCTGTTTACCCACTGTACTTATTGTTTCATATTTCTGTGGCTGAATTTGTTCTGAAACAGTGTAATGAAGATCTTCAGGCTTGTTAGTAGGTATTGTGTAGGCACGTTTCCACTGCAGGAATGTTGGGGTACTTTTACGGGGCTGCGGCCGTTGGTACGCGTCTCCACTGCAGGAACCACGTCCGTGGATCAAATTACAGGAACCTTTTTGGGGGTCTTGTCCCTGCTTCCGGGTCGGTACTCGAAACGACCCTGAAAACACCTGGGCAGAGCTTAAAGGTTTACTTGATGCCGACTGCATTGATCCAGAGCAGGATAAGAAACGAGCAGCATTTATAAAGCCCAGAGGCAGAAGACAAGTAGGAAATAGTAGGTTTTGGGAGACTCGGCAGAATTTACAAGCAGAAGACTGATGTATGTTAAGTATGATGAGAAGTATGTGCAGGCACGGCTTGCATTCTACAGCCAAATTGGTTGCATAAGAATCGCAACTGATTAAGTCAGTGGTGGGTCCGAGTGGTTATGTGAGTTTCAGGGTCATTGTGGAGGGGGTGGGTTGTTGCCTTCAGGGGGTGCTTAATTGTTCTCAAGTCCAGGTGTGAAAGGTTGGTTGTTGAAAGCTGTTTGGGGAGGCTGTTTAAAATGTTGCAGGTTTTGGACAAGTATTGTCTCAGACCCTCACCTCTGTTCAGGGAAGGATTTTCCACTTTTAACAAAAATGGTTTCTTTGACTCCCCTCGCAAACCATTTCTCTTCTCTGGCCAATATTCTGATGTGGGCTAACTGTGTGACCTAAGTGTTAATCCAGCCACATTGAACCCTAATGTCCCATGCTGGTCCTCAGCCTTCTCTCTTCATCATTTCAGTCTTGTGGGGCCTTCTTCCACCCTCCTGTCCTCGTGTGTAGTGACCATGAGACCATCTTGTCTTGTGGGTCATCCTTTGTGTTTTTTCTATTTTTATTTCTTGTCCTTAAAGCTGAAGTCACAGATCAGAGACAGATGGTCAGAGGAATAGTTAAAAAATGGAAGCCTATTTGGCCCAATCTGCTTCTCAGCGGGCATGTCCAAAACAGACTCCACTCGTAACATGCTTGTTCTGTACCAGATGTTGTCCAGAGTGCTACAACATACTCCTGTGGGCCGAATCTTCCACGTTGTGTACTCTGGCTCTGTGAAACCGTCTTGGGTGAGTTTTTTTGTAGGCTGAGTCCAAACCAAGAGGCAATGCTGTGAAATGCTGGTACACCACCTCACTGGGCATTGCATTGAAATCACCACATATGAGCAGGGGAATGTCAGGACTGGGAGCTTCTGTGGGCCTGATGGTTTTCCGGATTTTGGACCACAGTCTGCAGGTGTCGCAAGAGGTCTGAGCTTTGAGCACTGTGGAGCCACTCCCAGCTGGTCTGGGCCTTTAGGTGGGTCACAGTCACGTACATACATCTGTCAAAGCTTCAACAGCGCAGCATCATCGCCATGGCAACCTGTGGCAAAAATTGTCATATGTCAGAGGCGCTTGTGTGCAGCTTTTAGGCTGGCAAACAGCAGTTCCTTTTTGGTACCTCTTTACTACGAGAATATTGTTAAGAGATTTACTCATGGTTTATATCAGGTTATTAAACACCTTAATCATCAGACACTTGATAGTGTTCTGTTTTCATACATTAATTCATGCGCGCACAGGGCAAGGGCTCAGATCTTGCCAGTTGCTCAATTTACTTCATCTTTTCTGACTTTAGTCAACTTGTTAAAACCATTTACTAATGAATTAATAGCATTTATAACCAGCAAAAGGTACCCATATAGTTGTGTGTAAAATGCATCACAATTTATTGTTTTAAATATTTAAGATACAACAGTCAGGTCATGTCAGTAAAAACACCATTGAAGCTGTTTTATTGTAATCTTAATGAATCCAGTATATATATATATATATATATACACTTATTAAAAAACTAAGAAATAACCATGACCATTGTACCTAATTTCACAGCCACTGCTTCATGATACTTAATATAAAAAGAGCTTTATGTTTAGCTTAGAGTTATAAAACATTGCTCACATAAGTTAGCACTGGATAGCACTGTTGGGTCCGATCAAGCGATAACATGTGGGCACATTTCATTTTCAACAGTCTCTTGTCATATTTGAGTAGGTAAGCACTTTAACATTATGTGTAACAACATTTGGGGAGATAAAATCTTTTAGGCAAAAAATGTCAAATTACTGCTCGGTAACATGTGGACTTGAAACAGACATCAATTTTTGAAGATTTACGCAAACATTCAAAACGTGGTTCTCGACAAATTGATATTAAGTAGGACAACCTTTTAGATATTATGTTCAACTGTGCTGAAAACAAATTTTGGAGTAAAATATTAAGTCTTTTACTGACGTGAGAATGTGGTAACACATGGACAGTCTGCCATAGTAACATGTGGAAGACTCTACCATTGTACGCATCACCCAAAATGTTGACTTATTTTTCTTTTAAACAAGCCAAATATAATCACAATGATTTATTTAATGTATTTAATACTAACACAGTATTTTTACAACTTGTGGTGGTCCATAGCGATATAGGTAAATTACAAATAAAGAGTAATTTCTCAGTAACAGTTCACAGATAGTCTTTTTAACACCTTTTGCGACAGATTGAATAAATTTAAAAAAAAAAATTAGATCTAATTTTTAGCATAAAATTTGAGCTACACTTTTGTCTGAAACAAGATTATATGATCCAGTCCTGTTTGAACTGCACAACAGCCAGCTTCAGGTTTTTGACTAATATAGGTTACCTGTTCCATCCTTCAACTCCCTCATCAGCAGCTCAGGGTGTATGTTATTGTGTGAAATAGTGATCTAACTGGCACACCTTTAAAACATCATGATGATGCATTTTATTTTGATGATTCTTTGAAAACTAATAGGTAAGAACATATTCAGTTTAATTTGCAGAGAAGTTCCAGGTCCATGTATGTATTCTGGACCTTTACAAGAACAACTCAGACAATACAAACCACTCATTTACAATAGAAATTAGAAATATGTAACATATAACATCACCCTCAGTTTGGTTTCCAAGAAGCCTTCTGAGACCCAGTATACAATATACGACAATCTCTCTCATTCTTTGTTAGATATGGATATTTCAAAATGTTCTGTGCTGGAGCTAAAATATGACAAACACCGTCAGACATCCATTTGGGAAATTTTATCACTTTATCTGCTTATTCAGTCTTTGAATCATGTCATACAAATATAGTATATTGCTTACTGGTGCTTTGGAATTTGCCGAAATGACAATTTTAGTAACCTTAGTGTGACCAGAGCTAGGATAGGCTCTGGCAAGCTGACAATCCTCTTGAGGATTAAGTGGTTCAGAAAATGGATGGATGGATAGTGTGGCCCTATGTTTTACTACTGGGTTTGTTTATGGACACCTGAAACAGACTTTGTGTTTGCTTGTTTCCATAGTAGATTTTTTTTAAAAAATCTAAGTAGTGATTAAAGAGATGAGTCTAAATGAGTGGGCGACTACCTTGAGCTAGTATGTTCCACTGCATCACTCTGATGCGGCTGCTGGGGGTACTGTCTTCATCAGCGAGCTGAATGAAGTTCCTGTGGAAGGGAGGAGGTTGGATTTCTGAAGGCCTCCTCACATTGTTGGAGCAGCTCCACAGGGTCTGGGGAGAATGCATAAGACCCCTTCTGCTCCTGCAGCACAGACATGACAGATCACCTTTAAGATGCCTCAAGGTCGAGGTCTCATCTTGGTACAGTCACACACATATCCTCATCCTGTCCAGTGAAAACAATGTCCTGATGTCTGCTCCTCCTCCTCTCTGACCTTCTCTCTCCTAATCTTATCTTCTACTTACACCCCAGCAAATACTTCATTGTAATCGCTTACTTATCCATATAGTTGTGATAGTGTTTATTATATAGTTACATAGATAGTAGAGGTTTCTATCATTTGTACTAACAGTTGCTGTAGTAGTATATCCACTGTTAATACTTGTACTTGTAGTCTTAACAGTTATGGACATTTGTTCTAGCTATTGGTAATTATGCAAGCACCAGCTGTTCTACTTTTTAACAGTTCTTCAGTTTGCTGTGCATCCATGTGTCTCCCCCTACTTC
>JAPTGW010000022.1:8075543-8086808 GCA_029814545.1 Apogonichthyoides opercularis
GGTGGACTGAAAGCAAATCAATCAATCATCCCCTTCCCATCCAATCTGACTCATTCTCACTTGATTTTTATCTATGTTTCTCTCTATGTGAATGTGTGTGTGTGTTTCGGTCTTGTCTCTTTGTGTGGCTCTCTTGTCCGGTCCAGCAGATGGGGGATCAGTCAAACCCAGTGGGAAGTGAACAGCATGTTAACAGAGCCCAGAGTATCCGTGGGAATCATGGTCAGGGATGGGAGAGCCTGTTGAGGCTAAGTGAGCCTGCCACTGACGGCTAAAGGGAGGCAAGGCCTGCTGATTTACCTCGGTCAGAGCACCTCACACCTGGGGTTGCTGATGATTTTTGAGGGCACTTGAGGCTAAAAGAAAAAAAAGAAGAGGAGCAGGGAGTCCGACGGTTCATTAAAGTGTGATCACTGTCCGTGCTTTCATAAAAACTTGTGCTGAGTTTTTCTTCTAAAACTGATGATACTATAAGAGAGACTGTGCCCAGAGGAGTCCAACCTTTGAGGATTACAATCTTCTGCCAAAGAAAAAAGTAAAGTGGACTGATATCGAGTCAACCTCAGTCTGTATGTTAACAGTGTAGAGTTCAATCTGAAATAAATTGCCGAGATACATGCTAAATGTAATCATGTGATCTCAAAACAGTCATTCTGGGATTGCTGGTGGAAAAAGTTTTGATAATTAAATGTTTTTAACTTGCTTGCAAAATATGTTGCAATTACGCAGTGCAGTAGAAAACAACTTCTTTGGAGCACAACCATGTAAACAACCACTCATTTATTATTTAACCTAGAGACATGCTTCATCGCACATGAAGAAGCTTGAAGGTAACACATGATATTGAAAGCTACTCTTTTAGTAACTTTTCTTTTGATAGTTTGCTAAAAGAGCAAGGTTGTTGTTTATGGTGACACTGCACTGCAGTTTCTTTTTCCTGTGTGGTGCAAAACTTTAGACCTCAGCTAGCTTTACTGATGAAATGCCTTCCAGTGAACATTAATGAGCAATTTTCTGATAATACAAACCTATTACCCTGGCAGCCAACACAATACAGCAGTTCACTCTGCAAATATAGTCACTGTTGCATTGTCATGTACAACCTATTCTCTCTGGTGAAATTATACCTCAGAAAAGGTAAAAACGACACCATCAAACATACATTGTGTATACTTTGCTTTTTGACATCAGATTTCTCATGTTGGTTCATATATTTGTGTTCCTGTGAGTGTAATACATCAGTTAGTCTATCAACATTTTTACTACAAAACAAGGACAAGCAGTGAAAACTTTGCCATCTATATTATACTTTATAAGTTGTGGTGATTTGTTTATTTTTTAAAGATGCGTTTGTGGTTTTACATAGCATGGAGTTATGTTTTGTCACAAATCACTGCTTGGTGCCTCAGCTTCTCCTGGTTTTAGTGAGGCTCTTTTCCCACCCACACAGTCTTATCAGTTCTGCTGGAGACAGTAATCAAACCACATACGGTAAAGTAAGGACGAGCAGTTTGTAGTTTTTATTGCAGGCCCAGACTAGCTGAAACTCTGACAATTACAT
Organism: Apogonichthyoides opercularis; assembly: GCA_029814545.1. NCBI lineage: Eukaryota > Metazoa > Chordata > Actinopteri > Kurtiformes > Apogonidae > Apogonichthyoides > Apogonichthyoides opercularis. The sequence continues at coordinate 8,077,105 of JAPTGW010000022.1, forward strand.
ATTTTAAGGCCACCTGACATGACAGATGAGTCCGTCCACCCTGTAGGATATTGCCATTTTTCTGCAGTGCCTCCTTTTCGTCCAGTTCTCTCATAGCCTGCTTGAATCTTATGAATACTGGAAGAGTGGCACCCTTTTAAAGTTTGCTCACTTTTAACACTTGTCTTGACAGTACATTTTTGTTGCACCTTTTTTTTTTCCCCCTGCAGACAGCACAGTTTGAATTGGCGCTGGTGTTGTGACAGGGACACATTTATCATGTAATAAAGTGATGCAAGCTGTTACAAAATGCCAAAATGAAACTCAGCGACTATGAGTCTTGTACAGTAGTGAAGAGTTATTGTAGCTATTTCAGGGTTGTTTCTTTGGCTTCTCTGCCAATGATGTCCTGTTAGAGACACAAATGATTAACTCCTGCTGGTACCAGCCCCCTCTGTCTGAAAGAGAGAGAGGCTCAGAGGGAAAATTCACACCGTATGGCGAAAAGGAAGCTGCATTTCCAGCACCTCTAAAAGTGATTCATAAAATCTCGTTATTTTCTTTGTGCGGTGTGTTTGGATATGCACATCCCATATAGCTTTATTGGTCTCCAAAGTAATCATTTCTTATGAGCGTAATACTCATATATAAGCTGTCCTGTCCTTTTATATATTCAGAAACCTTCTGTAAAAGGTAATGTTCTTCATGATGAGATTTTTAAAATCATATTATAAAGCACATAAAACATGAGACAAGACAAAAAAAAATCTGCCAATAGATTTTGATACTTTTTTATTTAATCTATTTGAACCAGATAAGAACATAATACATTTGAAATCATGCATCTGTAAGTTATTTTATAGTACTTTACTGCCACCTATTGTTGAAGGGTGTAACAACATCTTAAGAGACCATCCATCCATCTCCATTTTCATCTCATCAGGTCTCTGGTACATGCCTTCTGCAACTGCAACACAGTAAAATAATGACCCACCATCTCTGGTAGGAATAAAAAAAATAATAATAAAAATCATGTAAAATTACAAAACAAAAACAATCACCGTAAACTGACCTTAACCACTAGTTTTGTAATTTGTGCTCTTCCATTCATGTCTTGAATGATTTTACTGTTACAAATCAAATCACATAGACATGAATTAGATTTAGAGGAATTAGCCAGGTTATTTATCCACATACATCATAAACACAAACTTTATACACAGTATCTTACTACAGCTCTTTCTTCTGGTCTGAAATGATTGAACTGTTTCATACGTTTTTAATCTACTTTTAAACACTAGTAGATCTAGATCCACAACTTTTACATCTGAAACTGGTCAAAATTTAGAAAGTTGTTGGCCTCAGACCAAGCAGGGTGCTGGGCCCCATCCATCTCTGAAGCCACTTGGTTGCCACTTGCCAATGTATGATTGCCCCCGCCAATAGTAGCCGTGCAATCGGGGCAGCGTCGGCTCTCCATAGCCCCTCCACAGTCTCCGATAACATAAATATGGCCGTTGGGACATTTGTGCCAATGTCCAGGTTTCATATTCATTGCTGAGACTACCATCTTCCTCTCTTCGTCACTGATCCCCAAACCTGTGAGTGGGATCTTCCTTTTCAGCTCTTGCATGCTTTCTTTCACTCTGTCTTCATCTTGCTCAGTGAACTGCCCACACTTTTCTAAAACCTCTTTTACTCTTTGTACCTCAGATTGAATGCTGCCACTTTGTCCTGTTTGGCTTGCTTTATGGCAGTGGGCATTAAATTCAGCGAGGATGGTGAGTTTTCGCAGTTCCCTCTGCAAATCAAAGACCTGCTGCTCTGTATATTTTTGGTGCTTGTTACTCAGCCAGTCCACAAACTCCTGAATGCTGGCCATAAACCTCAAGCCTTGCAAGTCTGACATGTTTTTCGTTTTAACCACGAGTAGTTTTCCTAGTCTTGTTAAAAAGTCCATCTTGTTTTCAAGAACCAACAGATCATTTGCTGTCAGATAGCGGCCATTCAGTTCCTCTGAAATGTCCCGATATTCCACTGGCATTTCATTCATGTGAGCGTTTTCCTCCCACTTCTTTTGAAGGGCCTCTTTGTATATTTCAGTATTTGCCTGAGGCCCATTTATCTTCTCCTTCACCATCTCTATCTCAGCTAGACAGCGGTTGATGTGAGTTCCGTAACGCAGATTCTTGCGGATTGGAGTTCGACATCTTGGACATTCCTTAAGATTTATTGCCACTTCTTCTCCATGTACCTGCTGGGTTTCATCCATTCTCATGTATCTATCCATGGCCGTGGATTCAATGATGTGTCCACAGTCTTCTAGCTCAATGAAGTAAGCCTCAGGGTCATCCTCGGTTCCAAAGATAATCTCTGTGACCTCTTCATGATTACAGATGCGACATTTGCTTGGGCATTTGTCTCCGCACAGACCTATGCATGGGTGGCCACATTTCAGGAGCTTGGCACAAGGTTCGGTGCATGGCGGACGATCACATGGCTCATGGCAAAGCTTACTGCAGCTTTGGTGAGGACACTGCCAAGTACAGGGCTCAATGCACGGAGCACAGGGCTGTCCACATGGCTTGCAACACTTGCTGTGGATGCAGCGGTTCTCACATGGTTGCTGACAGGGGGGGCAATCACGAGTGCAAGGCTGTCTGCACTTATGAGAGCAGATAAGAAGGCGCTCACACTTTTGAGAACAGGCGGAATGGAAACGTCCCTGGTAGCACTTGGCACAATTACCTTTGCAGGTATGGCCACATTTTAACTGAAGCTTACATGGGGTCCTACATTTAGGCTCTTCAATCTGTGTTTTGTAAAAGCAGTAATCAGCCTGACTGTGGCCACACTTCAGATCTAAGGTGACCTTTACTTTGCACTTACTGGTGCAAGGACTACCACAGAGTGAATCACATGGATGTCCACACTGGAGTGTTTTCTGGCAAGGTTCCTGGCATGGGAATGTCTCAGGATCCTGGTGACAAGGCATCATCTGTTTGTGTTGACACTGGGGAATCGTCTTTTCAACCTTGACTGTACATTTCTCTGGACAAGGCAAATGGCACACAAGAGTACAACGGTGTCCCATTTCACACAGGATCTTCTGACACTTCTTTCCACACTTGTATTTCTTGTGCTCAGCGTCATAAGGGTGGCACACAATTGAGCAGACATGGCCACAATCTAAACGAAATTCACAAGGTTGCGTGCAGCCTCCCTCGGGTGCTTGTTTGAAATCCTTAGCGCATGAAGCATTCACCTGACGAGATGGATGATTCTGACAGCATAAGGTCAGAGCTTTCCCAACCTGCTGCTTCTCACTTAAAGTGTGGAAAATATTGCTCCACAGTTTGACCTGGCTTAGCATTGCCCTGTTCCCTACACAATATAAACCTTTCTTTGCACGTGACAATGCAACACAGACACGGTTGGGGATGTTTAAAAAGCCAACCCTTCCCTGCAAGTTGCTGCGGACCAGAGACAACAAAACAATATCATTCTCTTCTCCTTGGTACTTGTCCACTACATGCACTTTGACCCCTGAGAACTGACTGGCAGGCATAAGTTTGCGCAGACAGTGGAGCTGGCCAGTGTAGGTTGTGAGGATGGTAATTTGCTCTGGTTTGTACTCCTGCAAAAGCAGGTAGCGACATAACTCAACAACAAATGTGGCCTCATGCTTGTTCTGATGGCTTCTCCCATCTTTGATCTCTTCTTCTGGGTGATCGTGCTCCAAAAAGAACAAGTTGGTATTAAGACCCTGTAAGACAGCAATTCAGAAAAAGGGAAAAAAACATGGTTATCATATGAAAAGTGTCATATTATTTTGATATTTGATACGTTTAATCTTGCATATTCCCAACTCTAATCCTAAGTAAATTTCAAAGTCCAAGAGACCATACAGATTCTTTTAAAACATGCAAGCAAGTCAAGAGATATTCACTGCTTAAAAAACAAGCAAAACACAAAACACAGCAGGAATGGCAACATAATACATACTTTGATGTTGTCATAATCCAACACAGAGGGATGGTTTTCCAGCTCTGAGTAGATATGTGGTGTTAGAAGACAGGCTATGTCTGGTCTCATACGATGCTAGAATAATGAAAAGCATGAATAAGTTATTCATCATCTATGGACATGCATACCTGCATGTACAGACACAGAAATTCGTAACTACTCAAAAAATAAATGAACAGCAGCCATGGACAATCACCTAGATGCATCTGAAGAACTTTTATTTATCATAAAATCATTATTTAAAATGTTGCTATAATGCTTACCTGGTAGTTGAGTCTCACAAAGGGAAGTCCCATTTTCACCAGTCTCTCAAACATTGACATCTCCAGGTGGAAGTTCTTTGCAAGTTCATACACGGTAGCACTGGGGCGTAACTATAAGAAGACATCACATCATCTTCAACAAATATATGGTCAACATAGCTATATTTATGCAATTACTATTATTACATATAACATATATCACATGCACTGCAGAAAACTAAATTGGATTTCTTATGTTTACTATATAGTTTTCTAATGTTACTTCTTAGGTAAAATGAGAACTGGTTCTTGAGAAAGGAAAAATCTGAACTGATAATCATGATCAATATGCCATTTATGTTCTCACATATAATTCAATATTTAAGTTTCTATGATCTCTTAACTTTTTTCCAAATGCAAAACAATCTGCTACACACTGTTTCAGGGCATATGGATCAGAATGTTGAATATATGCAAATGCTTTGCAAATGAAAAAAAACAAAACAACTTTCTTTTGCTGCTCTGTTAAGTTATTCACTGTTTGCCTCCGAGTGTGTGTTTGTCTATGCATGTATATACTGTGGATGTGTGTGTGTGTGTGTGCAAACCTAATTTAGCTAGAGGACAGAGTGTGATTGTGCATGTATGTGGGAGGGGTGTGGGGGAGTCGAGACAAATCCTCGCAGAAATGTGAAGCATTGTGCTCTGCTCAATTCAACACCAAACGTGTGATTAATGAACAGCACAACAATGCCAAAGCTTATTTTACTCTGAAAGTGTGATCCGTCCACCTCCATTACATGCACAGATTCGGGTCTGGCTTCTACAAAAACAGCGGTCTTAAACACATGTTCACAGTGCTGAATCAGGCATTATTAAATGTCTACAAAGCCATGAACCAGACAGACAGACCATTAACATGCTACTGGGTTTGTATTTCCATGTTTTGTTTTGTAAACCAAACCTGTAGCACAGCAATGTTGTAATAGCTAAAATGTATAGAAATTGAAGATACCTTAATATAAATTGTTTTATTTTGATTACAGACAAGTTGCACTGTAATAAATACTATTGGGAGACTCAGTCGCTGTGGTAAATGAGTTTTATACAACTCTGATATACTTGATATAAGAAAATAGCCATTGATTTCCAAGCTCAACTTGCAACAAAAGCAATTTTCAAGTCAAACTCTATTTTAAATTCAGAACTGAACTTTCTGTACAGATGTATAAAGGGAGTTGGGTTTATTTGTATAGCCAAAAACATGAATAAATTTGTGCATAAACAAGGTACACCAACAATATTGGAATGCAAGAAAACAAGAAAAAAAAGTAGAGGGAAGTCGCAGAGACTGAGACAGAATAATATGTCTGATAGAACTGTGTGTAGTTGTGATCCCATACTACAGATTGGTAAACAGGCTGTCTGGCCATATGTCCTTGGCAGGCCCTGACAAGTCTCTTTAATAGTCTGCTACTGATGTCCAGCTTATCACTCCTCCTGCCTTCTCTTCTCTGTCTGACAAACTTGTAAGAGCAGGTGGCATAGGACTTTTTTTTTTAATCTTTTTTTCAAACCAGTATCCATTTCCCCCAAGGTAACACACACATGCATAGTTACACCCACACAAGTACACCATCTTTCACATAGAAACTTTTCCCTAGTCGTGTAAATAGGATTATCAATAGGGATGGGATGGAGCAAAATTAGTCAAACCAGTTTGATATAAAACCAAATACTTGACCAGCTCTGGATTTCATCACTCGGTGTTGCCCTTCCACTCCACAGAGAAAATGAGACTATGAGGGGAATGACTCCAGTCCACTTGGTGACACTAATGCGCCTCTAAGCTGGTTTGACAACCACCAATAAACACTATTTAATGAGAAGAAGCGGGAGACTAAAGTGGCACTGTAAATCAGGTTTGTCCCAACTTCTTTTCTGCATTTTTCAGCTGATTTCTGTATTCCTCGTATCAGCTCTTACCTGTTGGTGGTCTCCAATGAGGATGAGGTGCTGGCATGCTTTACTCAGTGTTGTGATGGTGTGGGCCTCCAGAACCTCTGCAGCCTCTTCTACAATGACCAGGGTAGGACACACTTCCTGCAGAATCTGGCGATATTTGGCTGCTCCTGTTGTTGTCATGCCGATGACCTGGACAGGTTATGTGGTGAATTAGTGCATTACCTTGACTATATTTATGAAAGAGTTTATTGCCATTTTAATGGCTTTTTTGCTATCATTACAAGTAACATAGTTTATTTTACACCAACATTTGATTAATTTATGGCTATGTGGGGACACACTGTTTATAAAAAAACCTCAAACAGGGTCTATCAGGCGAGTGTTTATGGATTGTCTTTGAAGACCCAAGCTAAAAGTGTGAAAAGCCTGATTTTATTTTCTAGGAAAGACAATTTTCAGTTAGATATAGATAAAACAACAAATTGGTGGACAGTCCATTCTGAGGGCATACAGGGGTCAGCCACAAAAACTGAGAAAAGTAAATAGTGAGTCTAAGGACAGAAAAAGTTTATATCCTTCCTAGTTTCTCAACATTGCATGTTACAGTAGGTCAACATGCTATTGAATTATCAACTTTGGATAAATATTTCAGGATACAGACTCCAGGTTAAGAATTGGAATATCTCCTTGCAACAGCAAACAGTTATCCACACACTCGCTTTCAAATTCACTAAGTTTTTGTGAAAAGCCACTGGTTTCAATTAATTTGTAGTCATGAAATTCAGTTATCTGAATTTTATCATTATGAAAACTAAAGTTAAAACAAAGTTAAAAAAAAAAGAGAAAACTGTGCAATCAGTATGTCAGAATATGTTTTGAACTATTTTAATGGGATGTCATGGCTCTTTTCTACAGTATGCCAAGTACAAAAACAACCTCTGAATATTTTTTTCTGATTTTATGTTGGACCATTGAAAACTAGTCTTTTATTCATTACTGTTGTAATACTGTACCGTTGCTCTCTTAAGAAGACAGAGGTTCTGGTGACGCTTTACTTCAGCTAATCGGTCAGCTGTTATCTGGTAATCCTGTTCAGTCTTTATAGCTTTGGTGCGAAGGTCTAATCTGTAGCGAGTTACCCACAATCTGCAAACAGAAAGCAAGTTAATTATGTGCAAATGTCATTATTATATGAAAGCCTAAAGACTTTCTGAATGAACTATGCACACGGCTAAACAGAAAAAATACAATTGCAGATTATTATTTTATTGTATTGTTGTTTATTATCCGTCTGAAAGAAAATTATCATTATCAAATTATCATTTGTTGATTTTAAATGATAATTAGGACAATGTAAAAATATGAATCCTTGTTGTCCAATTCTCACATTGCTAGAAGTTTGGATTTACATCTTGGCTCTGTGAGGTGAGAAGATCCTCTGGGATACATTTTTTTGGTGATTAGTTGACTTAATTATACACACCGGGAATAGACTACTTCGACTAGGCTGAGAATGCTTAGGGAATGAGATGGAGTGAGGAAGAAGAGGGAAGGAAATGAAAATTGTAAGAAAATCACTGGGCAAAGTCATATGACATGCAGTTGAGGTTAAAGAGACAGTCTGTGAATAAAATAACACATACATACCGATAGAGTCTCCATCTGTCAGGTGGACTAAGGGTCCAAACATCGAATATGTGCCTTTCTTCTTCCTCTGTCATAGTTGAACTCTTTGCCAGCTCTTTCCTGATTTTGTTCTTCATCTTTTTCTTCTGATCCCGCTGTATCTGATCACAACAGATACACACCAGGTTAAGCCTTGAACTTCAGATGCACAATACCTGTTTTCTTCTTAAAATCAGCCTTATTTGGTAGCCCACAGATTTTTTATTGCATCAAGTTAATGAGTTATATTCTTCACCAAAGTACATGTGTATTCTTATGCGTAAATGTAATTTTTATGTGTGAACCTTCTGTAAATTTAGTCCGTGCTACAGTATTACCAGAGTGTGTATCGTATTGTTTTGGGCTCATTTATGTAAAAATAGTGCCTACTGTTAAAAACATTACTTAATACAACCCTAGTAGCCAAAAACTCCACATTAATCTGTTTATTTTCCTGGTCTGCTCTGAAGTTAGCCTAGAGAATTTTATGTGTGCCTATTCTATTAGTATCTCATGAGGAAGGAAGTGTTGCGCAAGCCAGTAACATGATGACAAACGTCTGCCAAAGATTTCTGCAATCCCACTCATCAACAGTTGGTGGTAGTAACATGCCAAGAAATGCAAACAAATTGAGAATCTTTCAGAAAGACCGTTTTACCTATGAGTTCATTGTAGCCTTTTTGTTTTTTTCAGTATATTTTTTAAATCATATGAAAGGATATAGACGCTGCATGTACAGGGAAAAAAAATTATATAATTGTGCAACTGAAAGTACAAAGTTACACCAATGTAACTGTATAATTATGGGCTGCTCAGTGACAGGACCATACGTTCAGCAAGAGCCACTGAGACTGACATTGTACACTCAGGTATTGATTTCAGAAATACCTAAGATGAGTTAAAATCCACAATTGTTTTTTTACGGTTAGAGGCAATTTATTTTAAGGATATCTGAGTGCTTGACCCTGTCAAGTCAATTGTTGTCACACTTCACATCTAGTGGCCAATACGATTCATATACGTTCTATAAACAAATCAAATGAAGTCACCTTAACAAAACATAAAATGTACGGTGTTCATACTGTCTACGATAAAACACAGGTCAAAGAAAATATATATTTTTTGTTCTCCGTGCCATCCAAACCTTTTCATACTTAGGGCTGTATATGTTTATTCAATAGTAATAATTTAAAAAATGTATCAACTATGCATCACATGTTAAAGTCTATGTAAAGTACAAATAAATATATTTGGAGCTTGTCATGTTTCACAACTGAGCGATATTAATCAGCCAGATGAATTAGAATGATTCTGTTGGCCTGTAGATATACTGCATGCATTAACATTGACCCCCCTCAGACCAATCAGCCATAAATTCAAATGATACTGTGCTCAATTAGATCGTCTGATTGAATGAACTTTGCGCAAAATGTTAAACTCGTTAAATGTTAAAGTCATTAAAATCTCCACATGAAGCATCTCCTTAATTTTACCTCCCATCCTTCCTCACTGTTCTCAGCCTGTATTTCCACTTCGTCCAGATTCATTGCCAGCATCATTTTTTCCACAGCTTTAACAGCCTCCACTCCACCGTCTGCTTTCTGTCTGCCATCTCTTCCACCTCTGGGTTCAGCGTAGTCTTCAATAATCCGCTCTGCCTGGATCAGATCTGCCTCCTCTGCAATTTCGATGAGGTCTTCATAGTCCACCTCCATGAGTTCCTGTGCTGCCTCTTCTACAACATTGCAGTCAGAATCAGTATCAAAACTTATAAAGCATCTTCATACATGCCAAAAAGGGGTCATCCCATGAAGGACATGTTGAAGG
>JAPTGW010000022.1:8264659-8275818 GCA_029814545.1 Apogonichthyoides opercularis
ACATGTTGAATGAAACCAGGTATAAAACATCAGAAAATGAATGCAATAAAGCTCACATTGTCTGAACAAAAAAGTTAAAAACATGTTATTACAAAGAGAGGTCACTCTAAATGCTATCTCAGTGGTTCATAGAAGATGTTTTTTTCCTTGAAACATTTATTTTTAATGCTGTACATACTTTCCATGTATCCAGATTATATCTTAAGATAGAAATTGAGAAATGCACATGTGTGGCCAAACTAATCCAAGAGACCTAATGTTGGACTGGGATTTTTGACCAGTACTGTATAAACATTTAGTAACTGTTGGCAGTTGTTTTGTTTTAGCTATAAAACTTATCTTAGGATCTGTGTTTGCAGGACTAAAGTGTTCTGTGGGTGCTTTCATTCACTATAAACAGTGCAGTGTTTTGCCACCTATGTCTCTGGGGAGAAATAGACCACAAAAAAGTAGGCAGAAGACAGTCCATCACCTGATTAAAGTGTAACTTTAAGCAAAATTTGTCACTGAATGAGCAGATAGGTCCTTCAGTTGATATGCTTCATAATTTGTTTCTGCTCCATTGCTTCTGTAACTACACAGGACAAAGTTGTGACCTCCACATATCTTACAATCTAGACTTACATATTTTACCTTATGTACTGTGTTGCGGGAGCTACAAAGCTTTTCCTTAACCTGCAGCAACAGGGAGCTCTCCAAGATTTATCTCTGCGCAGATCTCAGCGTGCAGCAGACTGAGAGGGCTGAGGTTTGTGAAGCTATGTGGATACAAAAGCTAAAATGAATTATGTGGTAGTGCTTTACTAGTTGTTTTTTTCCAGTTCCCTAGCTAACCAATCACTTTTTCATGACCACAAATGTGACTGGGCAAAATAATTCAAGCATGTAACACCTTTATCTTGTTTTTACACTACATGTGGAGGAGCATTTTCATCTTAAGATTGCTATAACAGACTATTGTTGTGTTTTTATTATCCCTGCAGCCCATGTTTTGGTCCCATCTCTCTGGTTTTAATAAGAAATTTTGGCGCTGACTAAAAAAGTTGAGATCCCTGTCTTGATCGATGTCTCTGACTTGATTGTCTCTTTCAAGAAGCAGTACTTATTCTTGTTGCTTACCTGTAGTGTGTTCTGATGTGTGTTCCTTCAGAGCTTAAAGCATTTGCTTCCTGCATATTGACAGGTTATCGCTTTTGCTACACAGGGTCGATTAGACGGACAGCTGTGGACTGGCACAATTGCCATGTTGAAAAAGATGGCACAATTTCTATGTCAAAAAAAATATGGCCCATCACTGTAGCTGTTGGTGACATGTTAATCACTATCAACAACAACAAAAGCCAGCCTCTAGTGACATAGATGTAATGTCCATCTTAGTGGAAATTGGTGGCTTTGAAACTCAGACAGCATGTTATTAAAACATAATCATAGCTGGCACCTTGTTGGCTTGATATTGTTCTGATGCTGCTTGTTCAGAGGCAGTGATGAAGGGAGGGAGGAAGAATGGTGTAGATTGAGGGACAGAAAGGGAAAGACAGACATATATAAATGGCAAGTGGCCGATGAGGGAACAGCACAAATGAGGGGGAAGAAAGGAAAAAGAAAGAGTTATATTGTTAAAATGTGTCAAACGAAACAGGGTGAAGCAATGAGAGAACAGGCCAAAAGTTGTGGGTTAACTGACACCACATTGTGAACAGCTGAGAGAAGCAGTCCACGGCACACAGTTGTCATTGGCCAGAGATGAAAGCTATGTGGCTGGGAGTGGAGTACTCCACTAGTGTTAATTTTAGGGAGCCCACCCCAGCGTGCAGAAAGCATGGAGGCAGTCAACCTTTACTCTCACATGTCTAAATTTAAGAGAAGAGACTAGGAATCAGGGCTCCGGGTCTCCAGACAGGCCCTCTGCCCTGAGTGCAGAGGAACACACTCACTTTGTAGCACTTTTTAAAAATGCTAGACATACTTAAGTGTCTATCTGCTGAGTTTTATTATGTGGAAATTAAAGTGATCTAGTCTATTTGCTATAATTTGCAAATTTTCAGAATGAGACTATAACTTAACTGCTTCCTACATTATTACAGTTTTAGTGTTTAGCATTAAACACTGGCAGCGCTTGGTTAGGCCTAGGGTTTGGTTAAAAAAGCAACAAAAATATGGTGAAAAATGACTCCAAGCTACCATGTACTCCAAAAATCTCCTAAATCTAGACCTTTAAATTACAGGGTTTGCAATGTTATACATGTGCTGATGTTATAATTACAATTGCTTTTGTTAAATTGATTATGAGTTTGATATTAGAAGTGAAAATAATCTTTAACACTGATTAGCCATAACATTCTGATCAGTGACAGGTAGGTTGGATATATTAGGTAGCAAGTGAATATTTAGGCTTTATTTAAGCTGAGGTGTTCGACGCAACAAAAACATCAACATAAGGAACTGAGTGAGTTGGACCAGGTCCATATTGTATCCATGATGACTGGGTCAGAGTATCTCCACAACTAAATGTATTGTTGGGTGTTCTTGGTCTACAGTGGTTAAAACCAACCAAAAATGGACTAAGGAAAGATATCCCAATCTCAGCACAATTGAGCGTCTATAGGAGGTGTTGGAGAAATAATCGAGACACCATCTCTCTAGTTCGAGGACTTCGGGGCTCTGCTGCTAACGTCTTGGTCCAGATACAACAGCACACCTTCAGAGGTCTGGTGGAGTCTAGACCTCGGGTCAGAGCTGTTTTTGTGGAAAAAGGGGACTGTACACAGTATTAGACAGTGGTAAGAATGTTCTGCTACCATTGATACTCAATTGGTAGAGAGCTGGTTGTTGTTCTTTAGACCACGTTTGGGAGATACTAACCATTTTACATTGGAAACAAACAAGATCTAGAGAAGATCTAATGTGGACATCACAATTTCTTCCTTGTCAAAGTTGCTCAGATCCCGTCTCTTGCCAATTTGACTGTTTCTAACACATCAAGATTGTGGTCTACATGTTCACTTGCTGCTAAATCCAGTTAAGCCCACCCACTTTGCAGAATGTTATAGCTGATTAGTGTCCTCCATTAAGGTGGAAAAAGTTTGTTTTCAGATACTTTCCTCTTTTTATTCCTATTTATACTCCTCAATAATCAATTTTGACCAGGTGTAGTGATTACATACTGAGTCCCAGTTACACTTCATCAAGAATAAATCACATTGTAACAATCATTTCATGAGAAGAGGTTAAAATATTTGATTACAACTTTGCGGGCAACAGTGCCTAATGATTGAATTCCTTATATGGCATCAGTCCTGTTGTCATTATTACCACTTGTTGGTGTCATCCAATTTTTTCCACATAAACCAACTCTAATGTCCACATAGCAAGTATTTTTGCAATTTAGTAATGCTTTAATGCAGTATTATTAATAAATCTAAAAAATTCCTTTGCTCTGATGTGATTCTTTACACTGATTATTAGGTATAAAGCATGTAACTACATGGTCCCTGTTTCTCAATATTCATTAGTACTGTGTGCATTTTAGCTGATGAAGTTTGATGAAGTTACTGTAAGTGCTGATCGTGCTGAATTCTTTGAAAGTAGCTTTATCACAACAAACACACCGTTAGCACAAAATTACCTAATTAGGCACATGTCAGTGTTGAATGAACCAGTACCATTCATTTACCTGCCATGGCTAGCTGCAGTAGCAACACCCATTCCCACGTACAGTACCCAACTGTCAACTGAGTGACAGGCTGCCAGCTGGAGGGAGCTGAACTGTGGTTGACATGAAAAGCTGAAGAGAGAAAGGTAGGGATGGGAAAGGGAGATGGAAGGATTAAGGCTTAGGTAGGGGTGGAAGACATATTCATGGTATTTTTCCACATTGTGTCAGGTATGTTTATTCAGCATTCTTGTCAATAAGAGGGACTTTGAAAGAACTGGAGAAAGAAATAGAGGAAAGGAAGAAGCAATAGAAAGTATACTGTAAAAAGGTGTTAAAAGGCTGCAACATAGGTTGTCCAATAGTGGACTTTCAAAGACTAGCACTGTATAGTAATGATATTTTAGAGCAAGAAAGGGCTAGATAGATCCCCCATCATCGTTCCTCTGAAAAAAATAATCAAAACTACTCAGCTGGAAATCATCAGTACCTGTCAAAAGTTTCGGAAATACTTAGTCTTATTAATATTTAGACACACAAGCAGGTTCCTATTGGGTACATACAAAAAAGTAAGTAATCTTAAGGAGTGAAGGGTTATTTTTACCAAATAAAACTACAAATGTACAGATACGAGTGCAAAACTTAATAAATAGAATTAAACTAACCTCAGCAGCTCCACACCAGTTTCACAGGTTCTAACTTATATCCAGACATTTAGTTTCTCCAAACATTCAGCTGAAATACTTTGCCATGCCTCTTGTAAAACATACTAAAGGTGGTCTTGTGTAGTTGGGTATTTCTTTTGACCTTATGACCAGCTCATCCCAGAGCAGTTCAATAGGATTTAGGTCAGGTGACCAGGTGGGTCATTCCATGACAGATAACACTCTAGGTGGCTCCTCTCTTTATAACCCTGATGGAGTATGGATGGATGTTTCAGGCCGTTGTGTGTTGCATAGTGAAGTGAAGTCTTGGTGCAGAAGTTTATTATAAATTTTAATATTTTTTGGTCTAAACAAATCTTCATATCTTTTTTTTTGCATATAAAAAATAGGAGCATTTTTATAAAAAATTATAAAACTAGGTGTTTCCAAATGTTTGCAGGCACTGTGTCTTTGATTTTTTTTTGTCATTAAAAACAGGATAGACATGAAAATGAACACCAGGCCCAAAAGAATAAATAAAAAAAAATCTTGAACTGGATATCAAAAAAGGTCGACACAGCAGTGCAGTAGATAGCACTTGTGCCTCACAGCAAGAAGGTCCTGGGTTCAATTCCAACACCAGTCAATGGTAGGACCTTTCTGTGTGGAGTTTGTATGTTTTTCCCGAGTACTCCGGCTTCCTCCCACCATCCAAAGACATTCACTGAAAATCCAAATTGCCCATAGGTGTGAATGTGAGAGTGATTGTTTGTCTCTATATGTCAGCCCTGCCATGAACTGGAGACATGTCCATGGTGTACCCTGCCTTCGCCCATAAGTAGCTGGGATAGGCTCCAAGTGACTCCCATGAGGATAAAGCGGATTCAGAAGATGAATAAATGAATATAAAACCCCCCCAAAACTCTTTGGGACTGTTTTGAGCTATTGTTTTTCTTCAAAGTCAGTGATTCAAGTGGAGAAGCCTAATTTTATCTACAGATACTGGAACTGCATGAGTGTCTAGTTTCAATTACAGTATCAGTCAAATGTGCAGTCAAATAATCTTAAAAGGCTGCGCATTTAAAATCTGCTGTGTGTCTATGGTGATGTTTAAGGTCACGTAATACTTAGCAGTCAAATTTGATGAATAATATGTGGATTTGTCCTCAGAATCAAGCAAGTAGTCTCAAATTGCCATCACAAATGATGATATTGTCCATAACAATTACAATTACGAGTAACATAGCTTGAGCCCACTGTCACAGTCCCATCACTGGGATGAGTTCAGTCAAATTGGCTGAATGTTTGCCTGTTGGTCCAACACATCACTTAAAATAAACACTTCTTATAAATCATTATCATTCATCAAGTAGAAGTAGAAGGTAGTGCACTTAGTGTAGTAGATAATGGTGAGCATTCAATTAGTATTGGTGTTGTTTATGACATAATAGTATAACGTGGTTTTAACAAAGCTGAAAGGTCACTCTATATATCCGGTCCTGCCATGGCACTCATTGTTGAAGTTTCTAACATCCTATTTCTATCCAGTGTCAGTAGAGTAGAATTTTTCAGTCTCGCTATAGTGTTGTGTATGGTAGCTTTATAAACACACTTTCTGTCAGCGTGTTGAGATTTGTGCTCTTCAGTTTAGAATACAGCTGTCTACTAAGATGCTTTGTTTGGATAAGCTCATCATTTTACACTACTATTATGATATAAGCCTAATAGTAGTTTAGTGGTACAAATATACCTTTTGAAGAAGAATTATTTAGGTATTGAAACTCTGGAAGCAAGCAAAAAGTACATTCCAGCTTGGCTTTAGAAACAAATATTGCACAGGGAAGATATTACATAAACAGTAGCAAAAAAACCCAAATCTGCATACTGACATATTCAAAGAATTGTTGACAGTTGCAGGTAACAATAGAAAGTATGCATCTTGAGAAAAGGAGTTGATGATGCTAATTTATCCATAGCTCAAGAAGAGGAAGAACAGTGAGTTGATATCATTAGAAGAAAGTCAAAAGTCAGATGGAGGAAAACAGTGTGGAAATAGTGATGAAATATGACAGCTGAATGTTGCGGTTTTATACAGATTAATGGAAACGATTATAACAATTACACAAAATAATTGTGGTTAGCTCAGATAATTGCAATGCGACAGTTATGTGATAATGATGATAGGCCTGTGGCTCCTTTTACTTAGGTGATATAGAAAGCCAATCTTCAATTTTGTGTTTCTGTATCGTTCATACGGTTGTGATTATACTTACTGACATTTGCTACAGGTTTTTCAGTTGTACACATAGGCAGCAAAGGTAACCTGAATTTTAGAGAAGCAGCTTGACAGGACGGTATTCAGATTGAATTCTCAAACCAGCTGGGAATGTTTGAATGGGGGCAGTGAGGGTAACACTGTCCTCCGAGGGCACTGGACCATTTAATGGACATTCAGGACCACATAGGTAACCATACGTCTTGGATCAGTCACTCAGTGCAGCCATGAATCACTTACGACAGAGCTTAATCATGATATGTTTTTTTGTGCGTGCCAGCTGTGTTTGCTTTCATGGTTTATGCATAATTCCAAAAGGCCTGTGGTTCTGTAATCATTATATACCACAGTGTAATCTACTTTATCCCAGCTAAAGTTATTGCTATGAAGGGCTTTATGTGTGTGTGCACTGTGTGGCCGAATCAGCAAACTAGTTTTCCACACAGCTGACAAGAAATGCTTTCAAGTACACGTCAATCCTGTTATTGTCATTCGTATACAATGTTGTCATTCATTCCTGTTGGAGAAGCAACATTCAGACATTCAGATCTCTCTTTTTTATAGAGTATCTTGCAGCTGACTCGATTAACGCTCCTACAGACTCTTAAGATTTTGCTAGATTTCAACAAAACTGTGTGGCATGGATGTAATGTGCATCACCATGTGCACAGACTGTGATGATAAGATCTAGTGAATCTCAAGGTATAATACAGATAGATGTGTAAAAACTAAATGTCATCAACAGATGTGGTCTATCAGTACCACTAAACTTGTAAACAATGTTGCATAGCAGCCGGTCACACGGCTACAAAAGTGTTTTTTATGTGAAATTGAGGGTGGGAGGAAGGGAATGTGGACTGTATGAGAATGGGAATGTGGGACAACAATTTAGCAAAGAAAACTTGAGCTTAGTACTTTTATCAGATGTAGACATACTTGTCATGTCGATCAGTGCATCAGTCCAATGCTCAATTCCTATTGATTGACAAATAGATGTAAGACTTGCGCTGTGATATCCTATATTTCTGAGATTGTCAGAGTTTTGTCCAAAGTTGTTCTTTGTTTTTAAACATCTGTTAACTGTTTGATGTAGGACCACTGTTTTTTAACCATAACCAGAGCTGTTTCTATGTTTTTACACTGCAGCCTATACCCGATTTTAATTAATTGTTTTACTTGTCAGACTTTGGAAATTTCTTACTGATATTAAGTCAAATTAACTATACATGGTTATACAGTGGAAAAAAATAAGAGACCACTGCAAAATTATCACTTTCTCTGATTTTCCCACTTCTAGGTGTGTGTTTGACTAAAATTAACATTTTTGTTTTATTCTCTAAATTACCGACAACATTTCTCCCAAGTTCCAAAATAAAAATATTGTTATTTAGAGCATGTATTTGCAGAACATGACACATAGTCAAAATAACAAAAAGGTGCAGTGTTTTCAGACCTCAAATAATGCAAAGAAAACAAGTTCATATTCATTTCTTAACAAACAATACTAATATTGTATCTTGGGAAAAGGTCAGTATTTGGTGGAATAACCCTGATTTTCAATGACAGCTTTCATGTGTCTTGGCTCTCCACCATTGCTGTTGGATGACTTTGTGCAGGTCCTGGGATAGAAATTCAAGAAGCTCAGCAATGTTCCATGACTTGTGACCATCCATCTTCCTTCAGAAGTTTTCAGAGTGGGTTTAGGTTGGTAGATTGGGCTGGCTACGACCGGGTCTTCATCTGGTGGTTTGTTATCTACACCTTTATTGACCTAGATGAGGCGAGGAGCATTGTCCTGATAGAAAAATCAGTCCTCAGAGTTTGGACACATTATCAGAGCAGAAGTCGAGTAATTTGCAATAATTATTTTTTGATTCCAATTACTTTTGCAGTACTAATAGGCTATTACTAGTACTGCAAAATTAATTGGAATAAAATAATTAGTAATCATTAGAAATAGCACTGTTCTTGACTGTTACAAGAAGATAATGATGGCCACAGTAGTGGTTTTTATATTTCTCCTTAAATAAGTTTATTAATTAGAATAAAGTGTGCTTGTGTTGGAATTCAACAGACACAGGATTGAAATGACTGTCATACATTCAGACATGCTGATTTCAGAGGAAATTGCAGTGGTCTCTTAAATTTTTCCAAAGCTGAATATGGTGACCTGACTCCTAAGTTGGTAGTGTTGGTATTTTAGCTGCAGCTGAATTTAATAAACCTCAGAATGAAAACAAATTAAGCAACAATGAATTCAGTCAGTAGTCCTTCTGGTTTGTCTGTGAGTTTATCGATTTCACCTTTACTTTGCCATTTATCATTTGTCAAGTCACATAGTAGGCAAGTTAAATGGCCAGTTGGGATAGATGGAAATGACTGACTTTCTTGTTTTTATCAACATATAATGATTCATGACTTATCACATGCAGGACATTAACTCACATGCAGCACTCGGTGATACCTCTTAGATCTAAAGAAGGCAACCTATGAGACATGTTTGGACAATTTCTTGGAGTTCTACTGCTTGGTGACATTATTTGACAATATTTTTCATGAATAGTAGGCATCAGCAAGAAGGATATGCATCAACCTACTATCCTACCTTTATGTAATGAGACAGAGGAAGAAACAGGAAACTACACGTTATAGCTGTGGAGATTCCACTGATGTTGGTGTCCATCCTTAGATATTATTTTAATTGTAGTTTAGGGCACTGAAGTTGTCTCATGTAAAAACTGAAATTAAGTGAATCGTTAAAAGGTGCAAAATGGATACATGTTTAGAAATACAGCAGAGTTTGACAAGTGAATAACTATGTGGATGTACATGTGTTACACACCAATATACAATTTGACAACAGCACTATCAATCATCTATAATCATAAAAGAAAATCAATCTCAGTGAGTTTGGTGTCACTGTCTGCATTAACCTTAGATGTGGTTCTGGTCTGTATGGAAAACAACCACACTTACATAATTAAACAACCTTTTTCCTCTTCTGGCATGCAGGTGGGAAGGAGAACAAGATGCCCATCCTCATCTCCAAGATTTTCAAGGGCCTGGCTGCGGACCAGACTGAGGCGCTTTATGTTGGTGACGCCATATTGTCTGTCAATGGTTATGACTTAAGAGAGGCCACACACGATGAGGCTGTGCAGGCCCTGAAGAAGACGGGCAAAGAGGTCATCCTTGAAGGTAAAAGCTTATTCTTAACAGAGGAACAGGAATGAAAGGGATTTTTAAGACTAAGGGAAAATGTGTCTGATGTGTATTGTATGATGATGAGACACTTCATACAGATTTCCTTAAAGCAATGTGGAGACCTCCCACACCCTGTTTTGGTTATTGCTGAAATATTTATCTGATGTCTACTAAACAAAAGTGCTCACCTTCCTGTAGATCTCTGACTACATTTATAAACCTAATATAAAGATAGATGATCTGATGTTGCTTTGTGGCAGCACATTAGATTAAAACTAAAACATCTTTTTTTTGCCTAATTGCATAAGTCATTCACTATTTGGACAAAACTATTGGGACACACTGAATTCAGGTGTTTCTTTTCTAACATGGGTCTGGGCTACAAAACAGTAATGACAAATGTCATAATATACTTTTATATTATGATAAATGTCATTGCATTGGTTATCATAGGCGTAGGCACGGTGCCAAGAGCACCAGTAGGTAAATCTGACATTGATATGAATCAGCCACTGGGACAATGTTCAGAATGCAGAATTCAGACCACAGCACTTAATGCACTGAACTGGCACAGAACTGAGAAGTCACATGGTACACTGCTGCATCTAACATGTAGCTCTGCCCACCTTCTCCAGCCTCACAATACTGTAGCAGTAGCCATTGCCTTAATATAAGGTTATAACCTTTTCTGACTTGTATGTACCTTTAGAAGTCAGCCACATGGCATAAATACTTATTCTAGTTGTTGTATTCTGGAGCTGGGCATTAACATTACAGATGTAATGATTACAGATTCACAATTACTACAATTATTTTGCGCAAATTAATTTCACAACAGTGCTTAGTAGAGCTGTTACTCTTTATTCAAACTTTCATTTCAGCATGAGGTGAAAAGTTCAATTTGAACTGTAATTACCTGTTCGAATATCGGCTGTAGTCTCTACAGGCGCATCAGACTAATATATAGCTGCATGGTGATCTCAAAGGTGCTGTACTAAGTTGGAGGTATTCGATTACTTTGCCACAACTTCTCTCCTGCACTTTTTGCGTGTTGGACTCCTCTACTCATTAATGTTGCCACTGGCATCTTTTGGATAACCAAAGTAATCCCACACTGGCGATTTTACCCACTTTCTAGGTAGATATAGATTGTGTTCTTGAAACGTGGATAGAGACAGACGGTCAGCTTGTTCCATCTCTGCCATTTTCACTCATGGAATGTTGAATGCAGGGCTTGTGTAACATTGCTTTCATTCCATGCAGGAAGGACATGGTGTGTCTTTGGTTCCGCTTTTAATCTACCGTATTTTATGAGACCATGACATGTAAAATCACAATTAATAATAATAATAATAATAATAATAATACATTTTATTTGTAAGTG
>JAPTGW010000022.1:8276704-8297851 GCA_029814545.1 Apogonichthyoides opercularis
AAGACACCCAAGGACACTGTACAGCAGAAGATAAAATAGACAATGCATAAAATACAAAGAGGTAAACAATAGAGTGAAGAAAAAAGTACAGTACATAAAAATGTCAGTGCAAAATGAGGGGTAAAATTTATGATGGGTAAGCTATTCTGAAGAGGTGAGTGTTGACCACCACTATGACACTGTTACAAACCTACCTCATATACACTGATGAAGTCTATGGGTCTCACCTCGAGCACCCAGGCTATCTATTTTCATTATTTAAATAATATGGATGATACTGCATTTTTACTGAATTATTTCCAGTCATCAGAAGTGGCAGAAGTACACACTTTTTGACTCAAGTGGTGTTTTAAATATATTTTGGAAAAAGCAGAAGTACTGACTCAACTTACAGGATTTGAAAAATACAGTGTAAGTGGACATTTCTACTGACTGTTTCTGTGCACAGCAAACTGTGGCTCAAATATAGTGTAAAGACTGTTAAACCATTCATATTAAACTGACATACTGAAAGTATTGAACATTTATTTTGCTCCAATTTGTGAAGCTGATTTCAGTGTTAAAACACTATTATAGCTTTTTGTGGTCAAGTCTGCCTTTGTTTGCTGTGCTTTGCCTTGCTCCATCTTACATACATGATTCACACAGATGGATACACCAGGGGATTGTTGTTTTATTATCCCAGTAATAAGATAAGCTATACTTTATTGATCCAACAAGGGGGAAATTGAAGTGTGCAGCACCACAATAAAAGAGGTATCAAATAAAATAGAAAAATAAGGCGAAGATAAAAATAAAAAAATTCGTTAAAGTGACTAAAAATGACAAAAATAGTAATAGTAATAATAATAATAATAATAATAATAATAATAATAATAATGAATAAGACGTGTACAGTAGGTGGCACTGACAGAGTGTGCAAGTAGTGACATGACAGTGACAGATTTAAAAAGACTGTTAAAAGCAGGAAATAAACCATAATTCCCCTTGAAAGCATATCACCTGTTTTAAACATAATGAGAAACCATGAAAATCTCTGATTAAATAACACAATAAAAGTAAAAAGATGAAAACTAAATATCCAAGGAAAGAAGGTGATTGGATCTTTGATCATTTAATTCAGGTTTAGAGGCAGATATATTGTGTTTCCTTCCTATCTTTGTTCAATCACATGGTCTTTCAATTTCAGTTGGCTGAGAGGCTCCCTCAGAACCTTGTACTCTGTCTCAAAGATCTCCTACTTGTGTGTAAATTTGCTCTGCTTTCTGTTCTGAACTGTCTTGTCTGCTCTCACATATCCTGTTGATTGCACAAATGTCCTGTGCATCAGTGTGAAGCTGTCTCCTCGCACGGGCTGACACGCTGCACGGTTGTGAACATTCTGCTCTCGTATTCTTGCCTTCATTCTCAGATTGTTGTGACCCTGTCAAAACAATAGAATGACATATGTGATGATGTTGACCAGTGAAATCTTCCCTGGATTCTTACGGGTGCGTTTGCTTTACTTCTTTTCACTTTTTTTTTTCTATATTTAAAGTAAATATTAAATATGTTTGATAACACTATGAGATTTTTTGGTATATTTAGGGTTTTTTTGTTTATAAATTATGTGGTTTTTTTAATCTACTTTTTTTGGTGATTGGTGAATGATGCATATGCTTTACACTACAATATGATCATCAGCCTTCCTACGATAGGATGCTCCTATAGTTTGGAAGTGTTGCAATGATTCAGACAGACCTGAAAGTTGTAAATTTCTGCAGAGCTAATTGTTTTCAAGTTGCACCCTACCTTGAGAAACTTATTTTTAACCATTAAACCTAGAACTATTTTTGTAGCGACTTTAAAAATAATTTTTCTCTACTTTTAACCTTTCATAAATGATTTGCCCTCATTTATTATATTATCCTCTGTCATTTTTTTGGTGAAAATTAGGTATTCATTCTGCTGATCATGTAGATGTTCATAAAAGCTCAAAATAAAGTCAAAGGTTTTTAAATCAGAACAGAGAAAAGTGAGGACTTTTTCTGCCAAATATATAATTAACTGAACATTAAAACAAGTGTCTACAACCACTGTCATCGCTGTCAACTATATTGGTTTTATTGGTGAATACATTTTTGCAAAAATAACTCAAAGGTTATTAAACATCTTAGCTCAATAGATGTTTTTGGTCTCCAGCAGCTGTTTAGGTCTTTTTTGGGTTAATATTAAAGTGAACATAACAAACAAAACCGTCTTAAAAACAATGAAGTACTTCCACCTACTGTGTGAACACTACAGGTCTAAATAGACAGGTTGATGGAAACGTTGATAACCTTGATACCTTTCTCCTCCACTTTGGTTGATCTTTCCTCAAGCCACATGAGCAGAAAGAGACAAACCATTAAAACAGGACTTTGATGAGTCTATCTGAAATATCCAAATAATGACTTCAACTGAAACGGCAGGAGAATATCAAAGACTCAACTTTCAAAAATATTGTTGTGGCTCACAGCTTTAACAGTCTTGGCGTGTTAATGAGCAGCCGTACAAAACATCAAATGCTTTTGACACTGATGGAAAGTAGTTTCAGCTCGCGTCAGAACTCAGAACTTTGGAGAACCCATAGATCTGTTGTGCATAGGAGGGTTTTCAACTGTGGCAGGTGTCTGTTTCCTATCTTTTTGTCTCATTCTTTTAAGGCAGCTGTGTCGATACTTGCATCGAGCATTCGACTAATAGCATCAGTCCACCTCCATTTGTGAAAAATCACAGTGGACTGAGGGGAGATCTTAAATTTTGAGGACAGAGGAATGAGGTTAAAAACAATCTTTCCTCTTGCCAAGTGGTTGCATCATCATAACTCCACCACCTCGCCAAATTGTTCTTGACAGTTTTACACTCAAACAGAATATGCTTTTATCAGAAACCGTGAAACATGACACGTTAAAATTTTGCTTTTGTTGTGCTTTGTATTGATCTTCTCTTTGTGTCAGAGTCCTTGTAGTGAGAAGAAAAAGGAAGCTTAGCAGCAGAGTCTTAACAGTCGAGTGATGTGAGACGAACGTAAACTAGAGTAAAGCCTAATACATCTAAGCCTGCCTGATCTTCACTTTAGTTCCATTTATTAAAAAAGGATACATTTGCCCCCTTGGGTACACATAAAATGTAATGTAAAATGCCTCAATGAAATATGACTTCAGCTCTCCATGAGTATAAAAAATGAACACTAAAACCTTAGTTACCAGTTTTCCATTTGACAGCATTTCTGTGGGTTAACTTGCACAGTTGGCTAGCGTCACTAACTTCAGTCAGCGAAGCAGATACAGGCAGAGCTACAGCCAGGGGAAATCATTGCAAATCCCCCTGCCTTACTTGTCCACAGTCAGGCAGAAAAGTGTTGATATCAGACGGCTGAACCAGCGCTGCTCTGTGATCCGTCATGTCAGGAATCATTTCATGGGTTTCCCTTCCCCCCCGAGGACCTGATAGAAGAGTAAAGAGACGAAAGAGGCTCTGAGGCTCACTGAGGGTTGAGTGAGTGTGTGTGTGTGTGTGTGTGTGTGTAGGTTTGTGTGTTATTTTTTTGATACCCTGCGATTCCTTGTGTTTGTGTGTGTCTGTCTGAGGTTGCAGGACTGAGGGACACATATGAGTTGCGAGAGGCTTAAGAGTATTTTTTGAGGGGAATAGAGGATATAAGGATGAAAGTTTTTGGCCACGACTTGAATGCTATAAGATTTCAAGTTGCAGTTTTAAGATTTTTGGGTTTTATTTCAAGACTGTCCATTATTATACATCTTCAAAAGTGCAATGTTCATGCACAATGTCTATTTTGGTTCTGGCATTTTGACAATATTTGCAGAAACAGTCAAACAAAATCCTTCTTGGCACAACCATAGTGTTAAAGGTCAGGATAACTGTTGTTTCTTTTCCCTAACACGTGAAATAAACAGCTGCCACTGCTGCGCCCAAGGCAGTTTCCATATCTTTGTGAAATTCATAATACAGACAGCCTTGACTGAGATCAAGGAGGAACTGCCTCCATCACATTAAAATATCTGGAATATGTGAACAGTTGTACTTGAATCAGATAAGTGCTACTTAACATTTTAGGTGGTTACATTAGAAGCCTGGTTGGCATTCTGCGCCTATGGCAGCATTTTTCCTTTTTGACTCTTTTGTCAAAGTCAAGTGAAGAAAATAATTCTGTAATTTGTTTTTACAGCAGTTTCTGCTCAGAGAAATTCACAGTTTTATCATCCCAGCATCAGATATGTAAAGGTTATTAAAGCTGAGCTCTGCTTCGCACCATTAGCAGCACAATCAGGTGCACATTTTCACACTGTATTTCATGCATTTAATTTAATTTCACATTTCATTAAGTGCCTGGCTAAAAGGGCTGCAGATTTCCAGCTGTGCACGTCGCACAGCTACAGTTACACATCAAGAAATTATCAAGAAATTAATAAAAAAATAATAAAAATTTTTCATTCCACAGTATTGTTTAGCAGCCAACAGCAAAACAAAGGTGCACCACTCGGCAGTTTCTTAATGTGTATGTATGTATGTGAAAACCCCCGGGTATGCAATTCCCCAAACCTCTCACTATAAATAAGAATATGAGTGCATTAAATCTGTCTGTTTGTATGGAAAAAATACAACGCTCATACTATAAGTTCCCAATAGGACACCCTTTGTTTTTCCACCTCTGTGTTGCAGTCACACCTTACATCAAGATGGTGATGAAATAATCAATGTGTGAGTTAGTGTATGCGTGCATGTGTGTGTGTGTGTGTGTGAGTGAGTGAGAGAGAGAGAGAGAGAGAGAGAACAGTAAACACCTGAGAGGGTCAGATAAATATAACAAACCAGATGAAACCATAAAGCCCCAGCTGCCTTCATTTCCTCCCACTGACATTTACAGCCGGACCGTGTGTGTGTGTGAGTGAGTGAGTGTGTGTGTGTGTGTGTGTGTGTGTGTGTGGTTGTTTGTGTATGGGCGTGTGAGCACATGCAGTGTGTTGACACTTGTGTGTATGTGGGTGTCTCAGTTTTATTGGAGAGCACTCTGCTGCATCCTCAGGTGCTTCTGTGAATGTTTCTGTGTAGGAAAGAAAAGAAAACAAGGGGATGGAGGAGAAATGTGCATAGGTCAGCTCAGCCTTTCCACAGTTTGACCCCCCCTCACCAGTTGTGTTTCAGAAACTGGAAGTGGCTCCCTTTCAAGTGAAGTCTGATACATGCATCCATCCATCCTATATCATTTCCTCTGTTGTAAGCAGTAGTTATTGAAGGTGATATATGTAGTATTGATATTGCAAACACTCAACAGCAGACAAAAGTTGCATACCAGAACATGCATGCAACTACTGAAACAACCAATAAATCAATGCTATGTATCCACTGTCGCTCACTAAAGTATGAAGCACTTTGTTTACACACATCTGTATAATGGTATCATCAAGTTTTCTTCTTCAAACTAAAATTCTAGGTCAAAATAACTCTTATAATCTTTATGTGCTGTGTCAACTGATAATTTATGTTGTAGCGCTGTTAGATTAACTCTGTTTTTAGACAGAAAACAGTCACAGTAACCACAATTCACCTCTGTTTTTTGTACAGTTTGTGTTGTCAGTAGCTGCATTAAAGATGTTTGGAATCATCTAAATAAGGTCAGAACTGTAATTGTTCAGTCTGAACCGTAAATCACGAAGTGGCAAACTTAGCAAAAATATTACAGTATCATCACATAATAACTTTATACTTTTATAAGCCTCTCAGTCAGATTCATTCATATTTCTATTAAGTTGTTTTTTATTTTACAAATGAATAAAATAAACAATAAATGAAAATGAATGAAGAAATGCTAAAGCTGTTCCCTGAGCAACCAAGGTCTGTCAGAAAAGTGCACACAAAGTATCCCATCACATGCTAGTACACACAAATGTGTAACTTACACATAGAGGTAGAGGGTGTAAAGCAGACAGGAAGGATAAATGGGTTTGCAAGGGATGGGTCAGGACACTTGAGAGAAGTGTGAATGCGCAGGTCAGTTAGAGTGTGTCTATTTATTTGTTCATAGAGGTAGGTATATGTCAATGTGTACGTGTGAGTGCTCTTTACGTAACTTAGGAGTCAGAGTATGTATAGTCATCCAGGGAGATCTCTGTAAGGTGATGGATGGGCAAGAAAAACAGCTAAAAAGATTTAAGCCACTGCATTAAATATTAACACAGTGAAAACAAGAGGATAAGAAAAAAAGATTAATAAGGGAAACTGGAGAAACAAGTACATAGCTCTTTTTTTCCCTTTTTTTTATAACATTCACCTGCCGACAAATCATCTGGGATTCTCAGTTGGGCTGGAAACAAATGTTAAAATTAAATATAGAAAAAGCAACTTGTGGCTGTTCTGCTGTTCCCATGGCAAATTATTATACAATGGAGTAAATTAAACCTGACCTTCTGGGTTTGTGGGTAAGTAGGTGTTCAGACATGGGATAAATCATTGTATAAATTAGTTTTGCAATAGTGTTGCTCTCCACATTTGTCTTTCAGTTGTGTTAAGAGAAAACCTTCCTGTCATGTTGTACTTCTTTAAACCAATCACAGTTTTCTTGGATGAAGCAACGGCAAGTATATTTACAGCATTTCTTTGCAAAGCGTGTTTTATTTTTTGAAACATAAATATGTGTGTGGTGTGCTCTGGCATCCAAATGGCCACCACAAAAAGAAGCTCCACATATGAGCAAGCAGACCTGCCCTGTGGGTTAAAATTTACCATTGTCAGTGTATAGTTGCTATCATGTAAGTTTTTATTTCATATTAGAAAAAGGAATTACATGAAAATGGTCACGCACAAGATAGTTGAAGGAGGCAGAATTCTGAAGCAGTCGGGCCAGTGCTAGGCCTATTGTATTCATGATTCTGTGACTGAGAATCATGTAGAGACATGAAAATACAACTACATTTTTACCCTTCTTACGTCTTACTACTTCCTCCCCTCTGGTAGACTTACAGAATGGTGTACGCCAAAACCAACACATACAAGCACAGTTTCTTTCCCCAGGCAGTCATTGTATTGGATGCCAAACTGTAATAGAGAAGTTACGAGTATCTACCTCATATTTATTTGCACCTGAATGTCTATCCTGCGTTTGCACCATTGTTTTTATATTGCACTACTGCTTATTCTATTTTGTACAGACAAAACTAACAAAACCCTTTTTATATTATACTATACTTTTTTTTAAACTTTTATTCTATATTCTCTTTATTCTATAGTACATGAGTGCTAAACTGGAGTCAAATTCCTTGTTTGTGTGCACAAACTTGGCCAATAAAGATTCTAATGATAACAAGATCAACAGTATAACGTTTTGCTTTCTAAAGTCATCCAGGATGTGTCTTTGTCATGCAGTGCCATGCTAGATGTTGTAAGCTGCAGTCTGTTATAAGCAGGGATTTAGGTTAAATTTTATTCGCTAATGACACTGTTCAGATCCGGCATTAACATGCAGTCGGAGTCCAGTCAAAAGCGACCAACTTTAATGCCTGTTGTGAACTCACTCAAGACACATTTAGGGCGCATTGAGACCCAGTTATTCAGACCTCATTCAGAGGTGGTCTGGGATCTATAGGTCCACATTCTGTTTCCAGTGTGAATGCAAATGTGTCCTGGGACACACTCAAGGATGGCATGCTCTGGGAAAGTAAAGTTCTGCACACCAACAGTGTCATATTGAAGTGCATTAAAAGTGTCGGATGAAGTATGCTGCAGTATGAGAATGTTCTATCTCTTTTTTGTCAGAAAAAAGAATATGTGCAGCTTGCATAATCCACTCATCAGTGAGACATAAATACAGAAAACAGTGGTCAAAGCTGTCATATCAGCATTTAATGTGAACTAAGATGTACACGCTGCATTTTTCTTTAGAATTAGTTTCAAAGAAATATTACAAAGCCAGCCTATTCATCTACCACAGCTTGTGCTACATCCATAATACTACATTTTAGGCTATTAAAGTATTTTTTTTGTTTGTTCATATATGGAGTGGGGACATGAGATCCACTGACAAGTGAAGACTGAAGACATATGTGTGAACAGAAGCACTTAGAGCAGGCCACTTGGAATCAGATCAGAAAATATGTTCATTCTTTTACCCTAGAGTGTGTGTGACAACTTCATATTGATATGCATTAGGACATCAGAACATGTTCTGTGTGCATGTGTGTTTACAACAGGGAGTGAAGGACAGAGTGAAGGAAAGAGTGAGCACTCTGTGCCAACACATTCCTGGTCACTGCTGGTTCTTTCTGCCCTTTTCTTTAGGGTTGTAATGCTCAGGCTCACTGCACACACTCATAGATTAAGTAGGCCTCGTTATACAAGCTCTGTGGTCACACACTTTTCCTTGTCTAGCATGACTTTTAGTTGCATGAGTTTTGGGTATGTCTTGTTAGCCATATAAACTGTCTTCATTTGAACAGTTGTCTAATGTGCAATGAATGATTGATCAACTCTGTACAAAGTCCAGTGTGTCTGGGATGTGAGTTTGTCACATTTGGACCAAAAGCAAGTTATCGAGAACTGGTTTAAAACAATGTTAACATGTATTTCACTGGAGTGAAAGTACAATTGAGAATTTTAACACTTGTCAAAAATATGTACTTAACTGGATGCTAGATGGATTTATTAACTTAGTGATTAGTTTGAAGTATTTAACAGAAATGAAGTGAAATACAGTAAACACAGCATGTTCAGCAGGAATGTTTCTATTTGTCTTTGATGCTGTTGGAAAAATAAACTGCTTTTGGTGATTTTGGTAGCTAAATGCAGACTGTTTCAATTTGTTATTTTAAAATGTGGGTTCTAGAAAACACAAAAGTACTGTGATATTCAGATATTTTCAAGATTTACCTTAGAACGTTAACATATAGATAATAGAGCATTGACCTCTTGTCTCATGTTGTGAATTTACGTTGCTCATATTGTGTTTGCATTGTTAGCTCTGCATAATAAATATAACTACATGGAGTAGATCACTTCTCTTGACTCCTAAGCATTATGGCAGTTTTAAAGCTGTTAGAGATTAAGTATGCACAGACAGGGACATGTTTCAGGAGTGCCTGAGGTGAGATTAGTCTTCTTGGAGAGGTTCATCTGTGTCTGTGATGAACGTTAGCTGAGGAAAGCTTTGTCAGCATTCTCTACGAGAACTAACCCCAAACCTAATCTTTGTGTCTCTGCTGCACACATCTAATACTCCTCCTTTAACTTGCTGCGTTTGTAGTGCATACATTCACATATACGCCACGTAATGAAAGAAATAAGTTAGTGTTAATCTTCTGCTCTTAACTGTCACATAAGTGCTTGCTTTTGAACTTCCTCTTCCCTGGAGGCTTTTCATCACACTGGAGATAACTCACTTTTCTGGTAACAGACTGACGCTGAGCACCAAACTCAGTTGATCGTTCTTGATATTTTACACATTTCTGCACTAAACACTGGAATTGAAGACTTTTTAATGTTGAAGTCTGTTTAATGTTGACTTGAACTTTAATCCTTGGTGTATGATTCTGACTATTTATTGGTGAGGTCCGTTCAGGTTACAGGAGCCCCTTTTACACAGCACTTCTGTTACAGGAATATTTCATCTTCATTCCAGAACGATGTCTATGTAAACAAAATGATGGGATCATTTGGTCCCACTCCTGTCATGGCTTTGTAACGCCTCTGGAGGTAGTAAGAGTCATGATAAAGGTGGAATCATGATTCCAGAACGCTATATAAAAGGAACACCTCTCATTCTGCAGCCAAAGTGTCGTTTTGATGACGTATTATGCATGTGGGGGATTTAAAAATGAGCGTGGATCATGTACAGTAAACAAACATATCAATGTGGCCAGAAAGATTTTGAACTGGGGAGACTCCGAGATCTGCGAGCTGCTATCACTTCGGGCGGAGGACTCTATCCATGCTACCATTTGTGGAATGGTGAAATACTGGTGAGGTTAGCAACACTGCTATGCTCAGGTTGTTTCCAACATGCAAGTTATACGCCACACTATACGCTGTGCTGCGTCACCACCCCTTTGATTCCGGAATGCAGGTCTGCTGTGTGAAAGTTCAGCCTGTCTCACCTCTGTTACTCCTTTGGCTTGGCTGTGTAAATTGGTCAATGGTGGAAAAAAGGTGGGATCACCGTCTCACTTTTTTCTCTGTGTAAAAGTGGCTAGGGATTTTTAGGAAGTGTAATATCATGTATTATTTTGGACCAATATAATTACAGTGTTTAGATCAATGATACTCAACTGGTGGGTTGCATCCCACAAGTGGGTCACAAACCCATTTTCAGTGGGCCGCGGGCCTTTGGGCAAAAAATAATGTTAAGAGACAGATCCTGTACTTTATTTTTTATGGAGCTGAGCACTGCCCATTCACACTCCCCAACAGTAGGTGGTGGTAATGTGCTATAATACTAATTAACTTTTTATCAGGCAAGGGATTATTTTTGGTAATTTCTGAATACATTCCAAGACAGTGACAGCACCAGTTCCAGTGAGGACAGTGAGTCAACAATCTCATGTCCAATGTGGTCGGCTCTGCATGAACAGTGAGAGTAACTGTTTTGTTAGGCACCATGAAGTAACGATACTAATGTAAGTAATGTTGTTCAAAGGGATAACGTGTATGTTGACAGGTGTCTGGATCAGCACTTATGTTGGTCTAATGTTAGAAAAGTCATGTTCTAATGTTGTAAAATACATGTTTCTTTCACTTTACCTGTGCTTTTCTTGTATTTTTTTTATATATACTTCTTGGAATTTTTTATTCTGCCACTTGTGGGCAAGGAATCAAATATGGTAACTTCATTGACCTTGATTTTCTATATTTAAAAAAAAATTGTGAAAAATTTCACAACAGTAATAAAGTTGTTTTGTCCTCCAGTAATACACTAAGGTTACAATTTTGAATTTCAGAGTATTTCTATGAGTGAACTATGAAAGGTTAACACCAGACATTTCACAGCATAAAAGACACAAACGTTTCTTGTCGTATCATGGTGAAACTCAGGTATGACGACTACACCAGACCAGATATAGTTTTACCTACATTGAGGAAAAAAACCTCAGTGTGTTTAATTCTTGAATAAGTGACTGAATGCACTTTTAGTTTTTGGTTAAAATTTACCCAATTTAGTGTTAAAGTGAATATTTCCATATTTAGCATCACCACCTGCTGGTCAGTTTGGTTTATCATTAAACCTGTCATCTGTGTTTTCATACTGTGATATTCTATATTATCTCAGGTTCAAAACATACCATCTGTTTATTAAATAAATTTGAGAAGTTTAATTAACTGTTATCAGCTTGGGTCGTGGCTTGTTATTGAGGGGTGATAGTGGGTCTTGAAGCCAGACCAGTTGAGAACCACTGGTTTAGATAATACCTCAAATCAGATTCTTTTATTTATCAGTTAAGGATTTCTCTGAGTGTACAGCAACAGATTTTCAAATTTCATATTATCATATTACCCAGACAGGGCTGTCCCGACACAGTTTTATAATGAACCAAAAATATTGTTGCACTCTTGTGCTACACTTTTCTGTGTTGCACTTTTGCATCTGTGTAAATCAGACTTTCAAAGCTCAGACAGTCATTATTTCTTTCAGCAGTATTTCAGCATTTATCTCTGCAATAACAAAACAAAGTTACACAAACTCTGCAAATTAAAGCAACTAAAGCTGAATCTTGCAACATTAAGGCTGCAAACAAACCATAATATAACACTCTTCAATATTGTAATAATACTGGTACTTTGTAAAGGCTGAGAAGGAAAGTTTTGACAGCACAGTTGTTTATTTAATGACATGATCTGTACCGTCCCTCTGAAAAGCATTGACCATAATGTAAGAATATGATTGGCCCAGCCCTACTTCAGTCCTATCTTCTTGTGGTTGATTTATAGAATATAATGACCTTTGGGAGTAAGGTTTAAGGCTCCTCATTGCTGGCTAAGTCTGTCTGCACCACACTTTTTGTTTTGCGTCTTTTAATGTGGAAGCCTTTTCTACAGTCTGTGGCTTTTCTCTCTTGGACTAGCCAAACAGGAGCCAAGAACAACTTTCTTAATTCACAATTCCAAACTCTATAATTCTCAGATTGTGTGTTTGAATCAAGCTGTCTGAGCCTAGAAACAGATGTGTAAGATATTTCATGGTCCTTTTTCTGCCCATCTTGTATCCCTGGTTAAGCTGGGAATGCATCCTTTGGAGACTAACTGCAAGAAATCTGTTATGTCTGGCCTCCACCTTCTGAATTAGAGCTACAGGACTGGCACATTTCTTCATACCGTCTCTAGATATTGCCTGTATAATGTGTCACACTGGATGGAAACTGTTACTGGCTGTCCCTCTGCGCCATTTGCCATGCGTATTAATACACACGTCATGCACTTGCAATGGCATTCAGATTCTGGCTCAAATTGTTTCTGTCATTTTCCTTGCTTTGCTGACCCACGCTGTCATATAGCAGACTGTCAGTCCCACAGTGTTATTTGTTGCAGATGAAAGTATTTCTCTTATAACAAAGCTTTTTTCCTTTTAATTTGACCTGCCTGTCAAATTTAATTGTCAGTTGCACGCTGTATCGGCATGTAGTGGTATTCTAATGGGGGCTGTATGAAATCACACAGGGATACTATAGTGATGAGCCAGGCACAATTAATATACACATAGACACTCTTTACTCTGTGATCAGATTTTTAACTTCATTACTTGTCTGCTCAGAAATCACCGCTCTAAGATTTATCAGTGGGGAAATAAATTAATGTATGTGTCATAGCTTTGTTAAATTATGGCCCTGCTTTTAATAAGATGAGTGACGTCATCCTGTAGCTGCTTGTTCTTATGTGCAGGAAAGAACATGCATGTATTTTCACCTTATTAAAAATTTCTAACTCTCACAGCTCTTACAGTATAATTACTACTTTAAAAATAAACCTTTTCTTCGTCGTCTAACTTCACTCCTCAGACACACCTCTAGTTCAGTACTACTTATCAGATCTCTGTTCTGTTCTCTCCACTGTCTTTGTTCTCTTTTGCTCACCTCTGATATCATTGATTAAAGAATCCCTCTCATGTGACTTAACAGTATAGAGAGATAAAGGTTTTCCTCTTAATTTCAGATTGTACTATTATCTGGATAAACAATCTTCTGTGGAGCAGTTCAGTGTAACGTTAATTGGAATATACTAAAATAGTGCTCTGCACTGAGCTGAGAGTTGTTTCTTTTGCTTTTGGATGATTTTGACTGTGAAATTAAGGAAATGCAATGATTTAGCTGCTTGGATATTTTTGTGCATATAGGGTGACAGGGAAACGGCAGGCTGTTTTTTTGTCTTAATATTACTACACCTCTGACACTAATAAATTTAAAGAGCCATAGCCTCTCAAACCCTGGGGGGAGGGGGCACCATACATCCATGTAACCAGAAGAATATCAGCTAAAAGTTCATCAAAGCCAAGTGCAAGAGCAAAAATAAATGTCCCATTAAAATATGATGATTGCACATTTTATCTTACCTTAGTTGTTTCCTGCTCATAACGTTGTTTTATATGAAGGAAGCCTCTGGTATTAATTAATTCATTGTTTTATGTTACATTGAATTGTTTCTGACTAGAAACAAATGGCTTAGGGTTTACCAGGTTAAATACATACCAGATGTAGGATTGGAA
This sequence comes from Apogonichthyoides opercularis, assembly GCA_029814545.1. Lineage (NCBI taxonomy): Eukaryota > Metazoa > Chordata > Actinopteri > Kurtiformes > Apogonidae > Apogonichthyoides > Apogonichthyoides opercularis. Next base: position 8,290,428 of record JAPTGW010000022.1, read on the forward strand.
ACAAGAATCTGGTTTCAAATTGCCCTGGATTTTATGCCTGAGCTTATCAGTTCTTTGTATCAATGCTGTTTTGTTTTACTGATAGTTGTGCATTCCAGCATGGTAGTGCAGTGGTTAGTAGCAAGAAGCAAGAAGGTCCTGGGTTCAATATATTTCTGTGTGGAGTTTCCATGTTCTCCCTTTGTCTGCATGGGTTTCCTCTGGGTCCTCATGTACGTTAATGGGTTCATTGGTCAATAAACTATCTCCCATAGGTGTGAATGTAAGATTGAATGGTTGTTTGTCTGTTTATGTCAGCTCTGTGATGAGCTGGCAGCATGTCGAGGGTGTAACCCATCTTTGCCCAATGGTGGGCTCCGGCACCCCCATTACCCTCCACAGCAGTGGTTCTTAACCTGGGGTGTGTGTTGTCTGCAATGAGGTCACAAGTTGTGAACATTATATTTGTGCATGTTAAAGAAAGATACTTATACACCCAATAAGATAATCAAAAGTCTGTATGAACCCACTCAAAATATATTTTTTCCACATTTAAAAATATCAAGCTATTTAGTCGCCTCTTGACCTCTGAAACTTTGTGACCCCAACAGCCAGAGCAATGACCTGAGTAACTTAAAAAAGCAGATAACTCATCAGTATCAAAAAAGAAAGTAAGACACCGTCCTTAGAGTTACCTTGGCTGTGGTTTTATTGAAGCATAGGACAGTTTCGGCACAGGACTAGGGGGTGCTCCAAGGAAAAAAGGTTAGGAGCCACTGCTCCAGCAGCTCAGAAAATAAATGAATGAATGAATTAATGTGCTTTCTAGAATAATGACTTCAAACTCATCTGTGCATCTGGAATCTTGCAGTAAGAAGGAGTCATGGTGTAAAGCGCATTAATTTTTCACAATGGAAAATAAAAACAATTCTAGTTATAATATCTATAAAATGATAATTGTGAAAGACCGGCACTGTGTTAAAACATCCTTTTAAGCAACGCAGGCTTGAATTCCTGGAAAGACATATATTTGCTCTATTTTATTTTTGTTATCCATCCATCCATTTTTTGAACTGTTTAGTCATTGTAAGGATTGCTGTATATCTGGTGGGGTTCACCCTGGACATGTCGCCATATTTATATTATTTATCAGGAATCACTAGGAGACTTTATTGAACAGAGAAACACACACTGATAATGGGATTAGTATCTATAAAATCTATTCATTTCTCTTTGTAAGAATGCATATCCACTACAGAGCACACCTTACATTATTACAGTGCACCATGCGTCCCTTTTCTTTTTTACATTGGCCTATTTTAGCTGCTGTATTGTCCCCCTTTTCTCAGAGAAATCTTTAAGGGCTCAGTCATACCTGAGAATCCTTTCTTTGTTTCTTTAGTACCTTTAGGAAGTTCTTTCATAGTCTCTCAGGGGCACAGTGGAAGAAAAACGCAACCATCTGGTGCACCATTTCTTTTAAGTAACACTCATGAATATGGCCGTCACTCAAGAAATTCATACTTGTTTGTAGCTACAGAGCTGTTTTTGAACTTTCTGATCCAAGAGTCATTTGTAGAAATTCACTGTAATTACACATGCTCTAAATAATGAAAGATTTTGGTTTAGTGCTTAGCAACATGATGTAAATGTTTGCATAGTTACATGAATCCTTCATTATCAGCTTAGAAAAAAAACAGTGGACAGAAGCAACACAAAGGGATACAAATGCAATCAGTACACTCAGCAGTCAATTTACAGTGTTTAATCAACATTTGTCATTGGATGTAATCAAAGAACAATCACCAGCCACAACAGTCATCTTCTGCTGGAGTCTGGGTCCTGCTGGGTGTGCATCCCGGCGATGAAACCCCAACCCTCAGGACACAAAGCTCAGTTCCTTTTCCGTCAGAGCTGCTGGCCCGTAAGGACATTGTGCTTAGAATCAGCAAGGGGATGGATTAGGCCACAAAATAACACGGCTTTATTAAATCACAACTGTCCCTTCGTGCCTTTCTCCCTCTGCGTCACGTTTGCTTAACAGGCCCCTCTGTACCCTACTGCTCTGATCCTGGGCCCCAAATAAATTGGTGGCCCAGTCTTTGTGCCTCTCTCACTTCATTACTGGCTCAGACTCCACTGAACCATTTCACAGTATTGTGCTGCATATGCACACAGAGGGAAAGGGAGTTTAGAGGCATGTGTTTGCAGTAAATATCCAGAATAAATGAATAATACATATAGACACAAACAAGAAATGATGATTAACTGAACTGACTTTAGCTTCCCTGGAAACTGCTGACATATCAGTCTAACTAAATTTAATATTTCTGATTGCACTTATTTTTGATATTGTAATACTGTTTCATATGCACCATTAAGCTCAATGTGTCCAATGTAATATATGCTTCATTCAAAAATACTCTGAAACTGTGTAGTGATCTTTACCAACATGTTCCATTTATTCTTAAATCTCGATGTTACCTTAAAAAAAAGTGGAGATTACTTGCCTCATTAGAAGTGAAAGCTAATGTTAAATGAAGTTCATCAAGTTTACAATAGGTAGATGTATGTAGATTTGATGAAAAGAGCAAATATACACTTACCTTTAAATGAAACATGAAGTTCCATTGCATTTCAGAGTGAAGAACAGATCTTCAGAGGCGAAATGGGGGGAAAAAAAACCTATAGTTGGAAAGTGAAGTGGAAATATGTGCAGCTGAACCTCCCTTTCACTGTGTTCCTGTCCTCTGCCAGATCCTACTCAAGTTTTCTTCACTTTCACTTTGTTGAATTAGGATAATTAACTCTCTTGACACACTATGCAAAGTAATCAAATCTGTGCTTTGGCAGTATGTGAATTAGTTAAAGTCTGATTCAATGCGCACTGGACGCTCTCAGCTCTCTCCCCATCTCTCCATCAGCCTTGCTCTCTCATCCCTCACACCCCTCAGGTTGGCACTTATCCATGATTTTAATGAGATGGGCTATAGGAACGATGAACTTATCTAAATCAGTCAGAACAGGGGAAATCTTCTCTGGCTGACTGACACTGCCAGTGAAGACTCACATTAATCAGGAAATCACAGGGGACATATAAACCCAACAACAACATAACTGTACATGAGCTCAGAGACAGCACTCCAACACCCATACACATGTACAAACAGACTCACACAACTCTGTTCACAGATTTATTAAGACAGAGTAAACATCCTGCCTTTTTGGAAAATGAAATATGAGGGGGAAGAAAAAATGGAAAATATTTATAGGAATGTAAATGCATAGCAGGTATACATATAAACAGTTAAGATCTGACAGATGTGTTACATGCCTGTGGTGTAGTTCATTATTACCGTACAAACACATTCTTGTTACCAGGTGTCTCAATAGAAAGTGTTCAATATTAAAAGCCTATAAAGTAGTGGATTATAAGCTTGAACTATATGGAAAGCAATAAGAGAAATGTTTTCTAATTTATCAATTTTATTATACATCATGATACTTAGTAGCTCTAACATTTTGAACAGTTGTGATACCTGAAGTTTGAAAAAGCACAGGTTAGTTCAGCTTTAGAACGCAACTACAATTGTGGTATTTTCATCCACTCATTGTAATGACAGATGTATTATGGCTAGCTCCATGCTATCTGGCCAAAATGTCTTAATCATTAATCATAATGCACAATCTCACTCACACTTTTCTCATCTCCATAAAATGCAGGTGAGTTACACATTTTACATTGGTTTTCTCTGGTGTCTGGAGTCTTAGTCTGTACATGATGGCTTTTTGCTGTTATACCTGATTTGAAACTCTGCATTTTCGCATCACTGTTGACCAACATTACAATATTGATGCAATCGAATGAACCCTATTCCACATTTTCCTGTACATACAGCTGCAGTGTTTCTATTAATGACCTAGATTGTGGCAGCTTATATTGTTCCTCTGGAGTTCATAATAAATGAAAACTTTTTAACACTAACATAACTCTAAAGTATGTGTGTAAATCTGACACTGCAGGTAAAAGTTATGACTTGCAGCTAATTCTTCAGCTTTATTTCTTCAGAAGCAGCAGAACAACACATTATACACACTCTGCAACAAAGTTCACACATAAACTCAACCTTTTATAGTGTACAGATGCTAAAGTATTGCTATAAATGGACTGACCCATGCTGAGGTGAGCATGTGATTTAGTTGACCCTAATTTATAGGGATGGATATCGTTAAGATTTTATCAATGCAACTACTCTTACAGATATTGCCTATCGATCCAAGACTTAAACAGTATTCTTATCAGTTCTTTTTTTTAGATTAGGGTCAGGGTTACACTCCAGCTATGTAAGCCTAACCTACAAATGAGAAAACAAAGCAAATAATTGTGCTCAGAATTTAATGTTCTTTATTAGGGAAGTGCAAAAGCATTGTTTTAATCTAATTACTGTAATAGATTCAGTTTTTTTTAACAATTGTAGTGTGAAACAAATATTGATAATTATTTACAGTAGAAGAAAATAGTCTTACATTCATCACTTTGTAAGTGTAAAAGTGAATGCAGGGCTGTCAGTATTTTTGACAGTGTGGTGGTTTTCCTGCAGTCTCCTGTTCTCTAAACGTCCTGCTCTGAAACTATGATTGACAGATCAGGTGAGGCTCTGACCATTTCACATTAACTATATGAACCAACCCATAGTGAAACAATCAGCTGTCTACGGGCCAGTCCTAGTCATTAACTCATGTTTTTATTTGGGCTGCAGGCTGCTAGCATAGTGGCACATCATATAAACAGGACTGACACATAAACTATGAGCTAAACATCAAACTGTTCATTAATGTAAAAGACTTCTTTTTCCTTGTCCTTGAGTGAAGTGTCCACTTTCCCATGTGAGTAAACACCGGCTGATGGCTGTAGGATGTCTGTGCTTTGAGCTGCTCAGAGCTGACCAGCCTCTTATTTTTTTCTTTTTTGTTACTGTCTTCCCCCCCCAGTACCATTAGGAAAACTGATAACGATCCGAGCTTATTGATACTCTATCTACTACTGCTACCTTAATAATTTGGCCATGGGGTTTTGGTACCCATCGCTACATATAATCTACTTTTCAGAGAAATCAGGGAGAATTCAGGGTCAGCCTGCAATAACATGCATGTGTTGTTTTGCTGCTGTAGAACATCTGATGAAGAATTTTAAGTCTGTCAGCTGTAGGCCCAACTTCTGAATTCCAACATGCAGTGAGTCTGATTTACACAAGTACTTTAGAGTTGTGCTAAAGTGAAAACTTTTTTTTTTTCATTAAAAAACTAGGCAAAATAGGCTGCTGTAATCTGGGCAAGTGGAAACATTTCAGCTGTATGTACACAAAAATGTGGACATGTTAGTTTCATCTGTTTATTCATTTACCTTCTGAACCACTTTGTCCTCGAGAGGGTTGTGGGAGTGCTGTAGCCGATCCCACGTACGCTATGGGCAAAGGCAGGATACACCCTGTACATGTTGTCAAGTTAATCACAGGGTTGACATATAGAGAGGAATAACCAATCACTGTCACATTCATACCTATGGTCAATTTAGCATAACCAATTAACCTATTAGCGCAGTTAGTGGCGTTGGAATTGAACCTTCGTGCTGTGAGGCACTAGTGCTATCCACTGCACCACCATGTCACCTCATCTAAATACTGTCAAAATATTGCAATAATTTAGGTCCACACTAATGTCAAGATGCTAATTTTCTAGTCAGATAACAACAAGCAAGGCCATCAAATACAACCTAAATGTCCACAAACTAGAGAAGGCTAGTGGAAAACTAGTGGTTCATACTTACCCATATATAATATATTCTAACAGTTCTGAAAACTGTGATTGAGATCATGGATTGTGAAACAAACATATTTCATATAGAATGGGTCTGGGAGCCTCATGGACCTTGTCGTGAGGTGTGCCTTTATCAAATATCTGTGTAGCAGCCTCTTGGTCTTGCCCATCCATCGTTATCTGGTTTTACTATATGGATCTGGAAGCCAGCAGTTCATTTGACGACCATGTAAAAAGTACCCAAGACCGCTTCTCTTGTCACGTTCCATGTTGGCTTGTGGTTTGGCAGGTTGACTGAGTGATCTCCATTCATCATCATCAGCCTTAGCTCCAGTGGGTTCAGCAATGTCACAATAACATCTTGCAGCAAGTCCATGGGTATATACAGTGTACAGTATGTTCTCTGGTGACAGCGATGTCCTGAACTCTGACATTTTTGGTGAGCAGTCAAGTCTCCTTGGTTCCTTTGCTGGGTGTTTTACAAGTTCTCTGTACATATGGAGGATGTAGGGTGGAGAGATAGTTGAAAAGTTGATACGCTGTAACTCAGGTTCTCTGAGTGAACAAACTCTTTCCAATATCTCTCCAACTTCAGGCCACTCAGGAATGCATTTCAGTCAAGGTTAAACAAGGATACCATGTGTGGGGGGTGGTTATATAATACATCCAGTCACTGTGTGGCTATTACAGGTGGTGTGTCTTAAAGAGTATTCACGTCAGCTGCTCCCATGGGGTGGGGGTCAGTTCCCATACATATGGAATACAGTATGTAGGGTGGAGAGAGTCGCTCACACACTCAAAGAAACATATGTTATGAATCAGTTTATTGACCCTTTAAATATCCTACTTCATGTCCATGCTTCTGTCGTCATTCAAATGTTACTTGGTTTGAAGTGGATGTGTTTTCAGTGTCAATACTCTCAGGTCTATTATCAGACTATGATCAGAGAATGAACAAATATACTAGAAAAGGCTGAGCAATGAGTCTCAGGAACAGCTAACACATGTCAAATTCATAAAGTAAATTTATGAATGCTCTCAATTCTGCAATTCAACATCAGCAATAAATGGATCATGCCAACAGTAGTTTGGTTACATACAGCTGCTCATGACATGCTAAGCAATCAGTGTTAGCACCATTTCCTGACCCTGGTAAATATCAAGTAAACAGTTCAAGTACTAGCAGCACCTGCAATGGCAGCTCATGGCTTCTCATGCACTATGTGTTAATCGTAATTGCTAATGCTAATGCTGGTGCATGTGCATATTAGTATTGGTAAAATGCAGAACAAATTCCCATATGGGGATAATATAGCATCTTAAACTTTAAACCTTTACTTTGTAAGATGGGTAACAAACTGCAGCCTGACTTGAAACAATACAAAATATTTTTTTTTTCATAATTTGTTAAACCTGTTGTATTTGACTGTTAGCTATTAACTTACTGGTACAAAAAAAGTGTTATATTTAAATTAATATTTTCAAGTCATTTCAGCTAAATTACAACCCTATCAATGAGACAACAGTAATGAGAAATGTGCAGCCGATGATCCTCTACATCACAGGTGTCAAACTCCGGTCCTCAAGGGCCGGTATCCTGCATGTTTTAGATATTTCCCTCTTCCAGC
>JAPTGW010000022.1:9684120-9695326 GCA_029814545.1 Apogonichthyoides opercularis
TACAGCTTACAAAAAGAGCCATTTACTCGCACTAAACACTGATTATCTCAGCAAGACAGATAAATCCTCATCAAAATATAGCTGGACTAATAGACGATAAACAACTTGAGGCAAAGAATTGGTGTCGCCAAATTTCCTCAAAGGTGCTATTAAAGCATAGCCGAAGAAAGGGGCACAACAAGATGATCTAAGAGCCAGCACAACCTCAATTGGTAGAAATATGTGGCAATACTGTTTTTTTCTAGGTGAAAGTGCAACTGCAATCAGGCAATTGTGACAGGCTTAATGTGAACGTGAATCATAGAATGTAAAAGCAGCCAATGTTGGAAACTTACATAGACCGCAATCAGCCAGATCATGAACAATAAAGCTGTCTGGTATTATAAGCTTACATATCCAAAATTACATAGCAAGTATCAGATTATTCATGTTAACAGCTTCTGTCAAGAAACATCCGGTTGATGAATAGTAAAACTAAACCATGCACGTACTTATAAAGTGCATTCTAATTGAGGTCCGTACCTGTTGGGGTGGAGGGGGTTGCATGTAGCCTTGTGGAGGTGGTGGAGCTTGCATGACAGGCTGGGATGGAGGAGGCGGTGGAGGTGGAGGATGGGGGTGTCCAGTGGCAGGCTGGTAGCCAGATGGAGGAGGCATAGGCTGACCGGTGGTAGCCATGATGTAGCCCGTCTGAGGTGGGGGGTGCTGGGACAGCACAGTAGGCGGAGCCTGATACATAGGGGGAGGCTCAGGGTTCTCACTGGATCCCTGCCGACTCAGTGTCATCTGGCTGAACTGGGGCGCCAGCTCTTCTCCCTGGAAGCAATGAAAATAATTTTACTAAATTTTGAGTACCACTAGATTAAATACAAAACTGTTACTGTCTACATTACACAGAGGTGAAAACAAGAAACACATAACAAACACATTAATAAACACATACCAACAATGACAGATTTAAAAACCTGTTCACTGAGGTTGTAAAGGTTTTGCATTTTCCATGAGGTTTTTAATTTTCATTTTGTTTTGACTTATTTTAAATTTAAGTTTATTTTCTGAAGCAGCATTAATTTAGTTATTAAAATGCTTAATTTGACTTTTTATTAGTTTCAATATCAGTTCGAGTCTATTTTTCAATAATATGGGGCATCTCTCTCAACTTTGGCATCCTGATATTAGGGTTAGGTGGACTGGCAACACATGGAATGCATCCAACGGCTGGCATAAAAGCAGCAGCTGAATAAAAAGATTACACTGTAAAGTACTAGATTTGTGTGTGAAGACAAAGAATGGAAGACATTTAGGATAACAAACTCATAGTAGAGTAAAGCCTCTGTTTCTGGTTTTATGTCAGCTAATGAGAGTGTTTTTTTTTGTCCCCCCCCACCCCACCAAATTTTCACTATTTTTTCTGTTGACAGTAATATCCTCGTGTACTGGACTGGGTGATCCAACAAGAGCACAGCTAACAAATGAGGGTTTGCTGGACATAAAGATTGACCAGTGATTATTACAAACAACATAAAATAGTTAGGAAATACATTTATAACTTGACTTATAATTTAATGCACTTTTAAACTCAGTTATTTCAAAAGTGCATCACAGGAAGGCACTGTATACATCATCACAAGACACTACAGATCATGGTTTGAAATGAACTGGAGGACCTGTTTACATTGAGCATGCCAGTACTGCTTACACATTTGAGATCTAATCTGTCTTCATTGAGAACAAACTGACCATCAAAACTATATCAGCAATGCTGAAGATATTAGTTTTGAAGTAACACTGATACTGTGGAAAATAACTCCTGTCCACCACTTCAGTCAGATAAGACCAACATCGGTTTGACTTTGCACTCAGTCAAACCATAATGCAAAGGTTGCCAGTCAAAAGTTATTGAATCATCACATTTGATATTAGTTTTTTGCTGGAAAATGTAATAGAGTTCGCCTTTAATGTTTCAGCCTATATAGACACTTATACTCCCTCTGCTTGGTATGCCAGACCATGCCTGCTGCAAGACTGCTTTGGCAAATTTGCATTACATGAAAAAAAAAACAAAAACAAAAAAACACATTTATAAATAATCCAAATGAAACCTTTATGACTAAAACAAATGCATATATAAAGAACTTGGATAACTGACAACAGCATATGTTTGGTATTTCGTATTTCAAGCAGTTTCGCAAGTGTTAATTGGGCAAAAGTCCTAATTTTCACATCAAAATATAAAATTTGAATAATATACCAACAAACAAAATGCTACAAAAATCATATCATAGCACATGCTTAATGAAGTACTAAAACTTTTGTCAAAAAGTTGATTTTCTCAGGCAGCAACAGATTAGTATGCGGCCTGAGAGGAAGCATGAAATGGTTTGCATTGTAAGGGTTTCTTATGGAGTAATGCATTCCATAACTGCAAAGTGTGATGATGTCAGTAATGCAGTCTAACCAAATTAATACAAAGACATGAAGCTGCTAGAGGTGTCAGTACCATTGTGTACTGCTGGGGAGGAGAAACTGGCAGGAGAACCTGGGGGCAGGAAGGGCTGGAGTAGGAGACAGGCTGAGAGGGCTGCAGAGATGCCACCGGCTACACAAACCACCCGAAAAAAAAGAAAGGGAGGTGTCAGAGCAGAAAAATGGAGAGTAGAGCAAGCCAGTGCGAAGGGGGTTTGAAAACCAGACAAATAGAAGGGGTGTAAAGAGAAATGAAGACAAAGGAAAGTTGTGGGTTAGAACACAGAGGAAAAGTTGTTAATAAACAGATGAAATGTTTCACTTTTAGTCTGTGAATAGACACAAAAGTAATAGAATTGTAAAACAAAACAGGAGAAGAATTAAATGTAATTCTTTACTACTATAATGGTTGTCACTATATAGGTCCTTCACTGTGAATAACAACAACTTTATGAAAATTTACAATGTGTATGAATCCTGTAAATGTGAATGGAGCCTTAGGCTGAATTTGGCCATATTTAAGAACTTACTTTAGTCCCTTTTCCGCATCTTTGAAACAAATGGTCTTGACCAAAGTCTGAAACATCTGTGTGCACTAAAAGCATGAAGAATTCATATAGCTAAACTGCCATGTCGACATCATAATCAAATTGCACTCCAGAAGGATTCATAAATATGTGGAATTAGGATTTATGAAAATTCACACCTCTAATGTAGTCATGAAAATCAAAAATAAAAATCCTTGCCAAAATTTACCACAAAAACCAACGGTATTTACAAAGTAGCTCTACTTATCCTATGTTAAAAATGTCCAACACTTTACAATAGAGTTCACATTTTGAGTGCCTTGGGTACTGGTCTTTCCAAACATATAACTTATTAAAGTAAAGCCATGTATTATCAAATCTGAAATTTTTTTCTTATCCTGGCATTGGGTGATCTCACCAAAGTATATGCTGCAACTCAAGTTAGATCTGACACATCTATGCAGAAGACACATATGGTGAAGGAATCTAATATGTTCTACCATAATGTTATATTGTTTAATCAATAACCATTTTCCTGTCAATCTTAATTTAACCACATATACCCTATTATACAGGTGCCTAATGTATGAATGAATGAATTTAATAAAGATCCTGGTTAAAGGAGAAACGTAAACCTTGACACACTAAAGGGGTCCAGTTTACCACAGACCTTAATTCCAACATCTGCGACATGACAGTGTGTCTTTTATATCCATATAGTGATATATATGAAGGCACTTACCTGAGCGATCATATGGTTGCTCATGGGGTGTTGCTGTGGGGTGGGCAGCAGGGCAGTCTGAGGTGGGGCCGGTTGCTGTGGCTGCGGTTGCTGTGGCTGTTGAGATGGGCAGGGAAGCAAACTACGGCTGGACTGGGAGGCTGCGGGTGGGGGACACACATCAGGACTGACTAGGGGCAGGCCTAGTGATGCAAAACACACATGATGGAATACAGGGAATAGTTTCACAAGTTAAATTCCACCCTCAGGAAACGGAAAATGCAAAAACGTCTTAAACAGAAACATAACTGAAGGGGGGCAGAGTAACAGCATTGTGCTCAAGCTGTGTTGTTATCCATTTTGCAACATGTTTTAGGTCACTTGGGCCACTAGAGGGCAATAATAGATAGAACAGGGTTTCTCTCATTTAAATATTTTGACCCCAGGAACAAATTATGTCATTGATTTTACCTGCAGGGGTTGCTAAAACACAACAAAAACAAATGCTGTAAAAGTTACAGTGATCATTGTGTAGTAAAATGACTAACATTAATGGATATGTTGCATTTTACAGCTGTACATGTTTAAAGGTTGAGGCCTTGAACATGTAGAGCTACTTAAGAAAATGCATCACTTTCCTGTATAACCCAAGTATCTGTAAAAAGTCAACATTTCATGAGGAAAAACTGTCCTGTTTTCAGCTTTGTAATGATGCATTTTCCAGCAAATCTAAGATAGCTTGTAAAGCATTCATTTAGAGAACTTAAACTTAAGGCAAAAAGGACACTTCTGCCTTAGGTTCATCACAAATGTTCAAACAACCACATTTCTTTAAAAGGAGGAGGATAAAACACTAACCACACAAAAGCAGTAGAATAAAAGTATAATATTGGGTTCTACACTGTAGCAGTGTTCTAGCAAAAAGTTGTATAAAATGGAAACACATAAGTAAAGCACAAGAACCTTAAAATTATATTTGGGGAAATGTACTTCACTTAAGTATGGGCACAGAGCCTTAACAACATCCACATCTGGATTTAAATGTGTCATTGCTCTAAAAACATTGCCCCTTACTCCTTACCAGAGCGAGAGCCTTTACAGCTCCCTTGTGAACCTTTGTTGCTGCCAAGGCTATCCCCTCTGGTGAGGATGGAGATGCCAGAGAAGCTGCTGGCTTTAGTGACGGGTGGCCGCAGGGTGCGGTTGGAGCTATCTGAATCCGTGCTGCTCCAGGGCCGTGGCTCCAGGCACTTCATGTCACTGTCTGTGCTGCTTTGACGACTGCTGGACGCTCGGCTGGAGCTCTCACGGTTCCCTCTGAGAGACAACAGAATAGGAGAGGGAGCAGAGTGAGACACAGATGAAATGAAGCCAATTGAGAGACAGAGGTAGGAAAGATGAGGGATGACATGACAGAAAAGTGAGAAGGACAGTTAAAGACAGGTGCAAATTACAGAAAGAATTATGAGATGTCATAGATGTAAACACAAATGTTTAAAAGAGAAGTGTGAACATTTGAGGCAGCGGATAATGCAAAAGAGAAAGTAGACGGTAGAGTTAGACAGAATAAGGCAGATGAGGGAAGAGCAGAAGAAGAGAAACACAGTAAGGTCTTCAACAGGTAGAGACAAACAGTATGACAGGCTTTGGGATGGGGAGGGGGCATTCAACACAGATGCATACTGGCTTGTTTTAGTGAAACCACAAAACAAATCAGGCAACAAACCACCAAACAATATTATCTTCAGTTTTAAACATACAACCACACACACACATTCATACACACACACGCATACAAAACCCTTCCAGAGGAGAAAACACACACATGCAGGGAGAGAAGATGCTTCAGACAACACTGGGGCTGTAAGACACAGGATGAGACAAAATTACACGACTGACGTGAACACACAAATCATTCAAGACTGGAGACAAAGTTCACACGCAGGACTTAACAGAATGAGAATTTGCATTCGTGTTTCACATGTGAATACATTGAAACATTTACATGCCTTTTTTTTTTTTTTTTTTAAATCAGACAACGGATGCTACAGACACATACATTTGGAGGTTAATACAAGATGTACATAAACACTCAGACATTAAGAGCAGATGTACATCAACAGTCAGATTTACACACACTATCTACAAAATAACAACTTGCTACCACTGATTCACCACTATGGTTCTTTATACTACATTGCTGTATACACACTCATTGCGTTTGTGGCGTGTTGTGATGCGGTCACCCTGGAAAAGGGTAGCTGCCAAGAAAACCAATGATCACACTGTAAGCGTAACCACCACTGGGTAAACCCCCTCCATCACAAATGAAAGACTGGGTCTGCCATTGACATGTCAACATCAAGAATATTACTGCTGTATTTGAAGATGACAGAAGAGTAATTGTCTGGGCTTGCTCAGAGACATGACAATCTTAAAGAAAAAATGAAATTGAAGAACAAATCATACCAGATCATACTTCATACTTGCTCAGTATGCATTAGGGGTGGGCAATCTTTTGTGGTAGAGTCACAATCCATGTAATTACAAATTACTAGTTATAAACATATTTTAACAGGTTATCCTCAAGGTTCTGAAGGTCTTCAGGGTGTCACTGTCATTTTAGTCTCTCTTAATTCTTATCTAAACTAATATGTAACCATTTTTTTCTTAATTTTTTCCATTTTCTTAACCTTTTTTATCCAGGCAAGCCTCATTAAATAAAAAAAAAAACTCTTTTACAAAAGCATCCTTCCCACCCAAGGTAAACAGCAGTACAATTAAGATTTTAGACGAGGTTATAATTTAGAGTAGTCATATAAACTCCATTCCCCTAACTGTGAGCCATATATCTGAGTGTTTTCCATTAATTATCTAGCACAATTCAATTATTTTTGCCACAGTTTTATAAAAAACCAGAAGTATTTTGATACTTAACATAAAAAATATGTTATGGTTCCTTGGAAAAATATTAAACGCAAAATAAGGAATGTGTAAAAGTAACATGTTACACTGACGCCTGCAGGATAAAGCATACTAGTCATACAACTTCAGTGCAGATAGATGACGGACTTAAGACTTACAAGTACTAAATTCCACAGCTTATTTCAAAGTTGGCAAGCATAATGATCCTAATGCTGATCAAGTGTCAAAAGTCAAAGTGTTCATTTTGCAATAAAATAGTCCTTAAAAACATTTAATTACATTGCATTACACCCACTACTGAGAGTAACGCAATGTATTTTTAGACTACTATTTACTTTACTTACACACACAAATGTTTTCCCTATGGAGCTATTTAGACTTATACGTCTATCTTAATTCCAAAGTGTCACTCATCCACTTGATCATTTATAACTCACTTGTAACTGATGGCTTAATTTTATATGATACATCATTACAAGTGTGTATGATCTGAATCGTCAGAGTTGACATGAATAACTTGCATGATTTTCCACCAAACTTACCACTCACTTGAGCCTTGACTGTTCAGACTTGAGACTTGCTTATTGCTTGTGTGAGTATGACTTACTCCCATCTCTGACAATAAGTTAAATAAACTCACTAGACCATAAACATTAATACATACACCCTCATCATGCAACACTCTTAATTTAACACCTTATTTCCTCTGGTTCTAGGGTCATTTAAAATAAATAGTGATGAGGTGAAAGAGTGGGAAGCACTGTCATTCATTAATATAAAGACAAGACCTGTACAATTGCTTACAGTGATTGGACAAATTAAATTGTCCGTGATGTAAGATTGGCCAATTGCTCGGCCTTTCTACATACTTTTGAGTAGCATTAAAAATCAATGTATCTTTGCAGGTAGGTGAAGAGAATTCTATGAGTCCAATGAGGACAGCAGAGGAAGAGAATAAAAAAGAAACAGCAAAGTCAGCTGTAAACATGTGCTGTTTTCATCCTCTCTAACTGGAAAGAGGGACGAATACAGAGTACCTATAAAGAACTAGCACAAAATTATTTAAATACATTTAAATATGACTGTGGGGATCTCGATGACAAGCATAGGGATGTGGTAAGGGTTGTAAAACCCTAGTGATAGTGAGCGGTGTTTGAAGGTGGCTTCGACTGATAAATATTTCAGAGAGACTGTAATTAAGGGAGGATCTATTTTGAGTCCTCTCTCTGCACAACCTATTTTAAGGCAGGGTGGGTGCTCTGCCATTCTCAGTAAAAAGGCGCACACTTGTTCGCTTCGTTCTGCAGACAAAGATGAGAGCAGAATGAGGAGGAGGAATTCTGCTGGTGATCACATGATATTCCTCTTCCACTCTCTCCTAACAACAGCATTCCCCATCACGTGCACAAACAGTGGATAAACGGAAGCAAGGTTGTTGTCATTAGCTTTCACTGGTCTTTACCAGAGGCTAATTTATCCGTTCCTGACTGCAGATGTTCTTTCTTGAAGATTAAGGTTTTCTGTTTCTGGTTAACATGTAATACTAATTACATGTGAATCTAACTTAATAAATCTTGAATTATTGCAAATAAAACAAAGACACAAAAGCATAATCTTAAGGACTGATTGATAATAAGCTTAAAAATCTATTCTGAAATCTGTTAATTACATTTTACAAATAAAGGACATTGGTTACACATATCACACAGTATATTCCATACCAAGGAAGGACAAAAATGTCCTACAGTGCAAAAAAAACCAAGTTTCTTATTTTTGTCTCAGTCAAAAAAGCACCATTTCATCTATAGACAGTAACAGCATGTGCTTCTGTGAAACATGTGACATGCCAACAAAAACTACAGGACTAAGTCAATCACAAAAACAAACAGGTTACTGTGGAAACAATGCAGTTACTTTATAAATGTTGTTGACAGTGGATGGGTGGGAGGGTAAGTAGGTCAGTCCTCAGTGAAACCACAAAGCAGCCATGCATGGGCCATGGGAAGCCCCACGGTGCAATGCTGGAATAGCCATCAATCAGCCGACTACGCCAGGCAAAGATAGAAAAACCACCACAAGTCACCACTGTCATCACCAAACCACTATCAAAAAATATGGGCATGGCAAACACACAAGTCAAAGTCAGCAGCACCCCAATACCTAAAGATCTGCCTCCTCTTTTGAGAGCTAGAGCAGTAGCCCTCAGTGGAAAGTCTGTTGGAGTTAACATTAGGAAAAAACACTAGGGTTACAGTACTGGATTGGAGAACAGCAAAGGGGTTTAAGGAAGGTGAGATTAGGAGATAGAAGAGGGCATAGTGAAGAATTTTTACCTTCAAAAAGAAGAAAACAAAAAAGGGAAGAGGAGAAAAAAAAAAAAACACCAGGCCCCACTGACCAGGGTGCTGAAGGATGAAGGTAGACGCTTAGTGCTATGTGAGCTGCCTTCATTCTACAAAACATTTGGCACTATATACAATTTACATACAAGACACCGATTTCATTATAATTTATCATGAATCACAATTTTTTTTTTTTAATTAAATCAGCAAGAAATTTTAAAAAACCCTCACATCAGATTTGATTTGATTGTTTTTGTGAGACTGACAAAAATTTCACCAAACGGTGTTATTCATAGTTAAAGTAAAACAGTACTGTACATATCTCCTCTACAAAATTCTATTAGATATTCAGAGTCAAGAACACAATCATCTAAGTGGCTTTGCCAGTTAGTAGCTGTGACAGTGCTGGAGTTTCTGCCATTGAGGTTCATTCAGGTGAACCATGCAAAGTTTCAAAACCACACACTGTCAGACCTTTCTAATGAGCTAATGATTAGTCTGGTGTGTATAAACACCCAGTTTTGACTCCATTTACTCTATTATATTTAAAAGACACAATTTAGTCTGGGATTAATAAAGTATTCTGAATCGGAATCCAACCCACCAATCAAATATTTCATGTTTAGCTTTCAGGGGAGGTGGTGAGGACAGAGTCTTATGAAGTGCACACTCGAGTCTCCAGTAGAATGCATAATCTTACCTGTTGTCGTTGATATATCCGTTTTGAGAGGACTGTAAAAAAAAGGACACCTACACATTATGAAAAGACTCATTCATTTAGCCATCCTAACCAGAAATTTTAAACTGTTACAGTTCAACTCCTACAGACTACTGCATCAGAAGTTTCACATGACAGGCATTTAAGATGAAATGTGTTACTTAAATGTATAAAACTTATAATTTTTCACAAGGTACTGAACAAATTAATAGACTAAGTGTATGCTACACTGGATAGAATAAACAGACATTAATGATGAACAAATGATTGGCTAAACTCTCAGAATTACTGTCTAATGCCGCATCCAGGTTCCAATACTTACTTCTCGGGCAAAGATCCGGTCTCGTACCCGCTGATACTCTTCCTCTCGCTCCTCAATAGACTTGCTACGCCGCCCGTCCTGCAGTGGCACACGAATCTAACATTTGGATGGGGATGGAAAAGTGGGGGGGAAAAATAAAAAAAATAAAATAAAAAAAGTTTCTTTAGTATTTAACATACTTTATATGATATAACCATAAAAGGGACACATGCAAAATGAATGTCAAGAGTCATGGGAGGGTTGATTGAACTTGATAAAACTAGATGAGGAATCAACATAAAAAGGAATATAACTAATCTATGCAGGCATTAAACTGAGTCATAGTTTCTATTAAAACTGTTTGTGAGAATGAAGTGTCAAAACAATGCATCATTTGTGAGCTTACATCCTATAAGTGAAAACATGAAAAAACATTAGGTCTGTGTATCAAAGTTATTAATGTCCTTTTAACATGTGTATGTTGATTACATATGACGAATATATAAAATAGATCTCAATGACTATATCACACACACTGACTACAAATGATCACATACATTTTTTTAAGAGTCGTTTTGCTAGTTTAAACGTGGTATTTTACAGACAGTATTGCACTTTTCTGTCATTTCTTACATTAATATTGCTGGGCTACTGAGTGTGTTTATGTCTGTTATGAAAATTATTTTACACAAGTTTCTTTAACCTGCATAACTCACAACACAGGAAAGGGCATGCCAAAAGGAGTTCTGTCCAATGTTTGTTGCTCTTGTGTACAAACTGTAACCCAGATACAGATTACAGATTTATTTATCTGAAATGTACTTGAGTCTTTATTTTAAAAAAATAAAACTTGCTTGGGGGAGAAATTGTTTGATTTACAACTGAAACATCTATTCACTTAAGAAGAAAACAGAGATAAACGCTTTTCCATTTAGGCTAAATATTTTCAGATTTTCATTCATTACATCTGATAGCACACTGGACAGTAATTTTGCATTGCAAAAAGTAGCACGCCACTGTTTAGTGACTCATACATGAAATTAAAACAAAGAGGATACTAAACGCAAAAGTACTAAATCTAAAGTACCAAAAATCCAAGAATGTAAATAAGAATAAGAATTTGAATGTAACAAGCCTAACTGTTGGAGCTAAATAGTATTGGAGATTTAAAAAAAAAAAAAAAAAAAAAAAAATTTTTTTTTTTTT
>JAPTGW010000022.1:14782189-14792237 GCA_029814545.1 Apogonichthyoides opercularis
TTCTTTGTTCACATGTTTTTCCCTTTTTTTTTTTTTTTTTTCTCCTGTGTTCTGATGCTCAGCAGGTACAAAGGTACATTCTATGACCATGAGCTTCTAGAGGTAAAAAAAAAAAAGGAGCGCCACTTAATTAAAAACATCAGCACCTTTAAATTATACAATCTCACATTTTAAAAATTTGTTCATTTTACAACATCACATACAGTATTTATATTGATATTAAAACATACAAGTACAAAATGGCAACATACCGGTGATGAATGACAGGAATAAATAAAAAATGTAAACAACCCAAACTGATAATGTAAACATTGTTTTACAATGATCAACAAATTCCCTGTAAAGTAACAATAAATTAGTCAGTGCATGTTGTTCCGAGGGGAATTGTCCCACTGATTATGTGGAAATCATAACTTAACATGAATTAAGTGCAATAGCAATATCAGTGGTTCCTGCACTTAATATGGTCACTTAAAGACGCCCTGAAAGGATCTTATGTTTTGTTCACAACAGAAAGATTTTGCAGAAATATGACACAATGTAAAATGACATGACACACATTTTCCTTGAAGAATAAAAATACTAACTGACATGAAACAGTTGGTGGTTGGTGATGGCCTCATCTGAATGAGGTGTCTGTTACTGAGGTGTTTTTTGATGTTTTGCTGCAAAGCTGATCTCGAGCCTGTTACTTTGTCGTTGATGATCGTACCCTTATTCATTTTCACATCCCTGTGATCCATTTATGTCAACAGAAATGGGATTTTCCTGTTCTGTCTGGAATATCAGGTACATGAAATCAGCACGCACTGGTTCTCTAGTTTCTTTTTTGTTCCTGTTTGTCATGAGGAGACAGGTGAGTATTTTCTGCCCCTTTGTGAGGCCCCTGATTAGAATTCTGTCTTTTATATTTCCAGGCGGGATAGTTTTGGTTCGTGGATGTCTGAGTGGAGTAAAGTGATGAGTTTTCACCAGTTGTTTGAAGGTTGGCTTGCCTCTGCACTGCAAGAGTGGTCCAGCTCAGCACTGTCACAGTCCGAATCATCATACAGACCCTGGTTTTGAGAAAAAATATATCCATTTTCAACATTAAACTCTTGAAGTCTTTTATTCACTGTTAACAACAATGATTCCTTTCTCTACATATGCAGTTATAACAAGCAGTGTGCATGGTTTATGCATGTGTCAGCAAATCTAATTTAATACTTTTTAATACCACTTTAAACAAATTTAATGCCCACGTCCAACTGCAGATACAGTTTTATACATAGTTTTATATTTACATGACGGTTTACCATCAACAGGCTTTAAGCAGGTTCTGTATAGTTCTTCCTCCAATCACCTCTGCTGAAACTTGCATTTTCCCATTTTTCCAACATTTGCTAATATTCCCTCTGCTCTTTGGCCACAGCATGAGCATGCACACAGCACGTTGCATTCCAAGCATTCCAGTGTTGATGACTTTGTGCATCAACCATAAACAATAGCCAATTAAAGAGTTCTGCCTGTCAATCATCACACTATACTATTGATCAATATTATTAAATATTTCTATAATATATAATATATATAAGATATAGTAAATTGTGAATAACAATGCTTTTTTTCCTATCAGGTCTATTCAATTTTTTAATGCTTCTGGACATCAAATTGAATGCTTTTTAATGCCATTTAGGTCCTTAATTTTCACAAAATCTATTTGATGACTTAATGTTTTTTAATGGCCCACAGAAACCCTGGTGTGGTGTGTCTCCATTCACTCACACACTGACTGTATCTTACCTCATAATTGTGGTCATTTGTAGCCAGCTGGGTCTTGACTTGTCTAAGAGCAGCTTCTTTCTCAGATAACCCATCAGAGCCCAGCTGGGTTGGGTCAGATGGGTCAGCGGGGATCTCAGAGCCCTGAGACAATAGGTCATCGCTCTTATCGTCCAGACGTTCGTCTGTGTTGGTGCTGACCACATCAGGTGTGCCACTGTGAGAGTGGTCTGTGGTGTTTCCCTCCTCCCCGTCTGAGACTGACAGATTCTCTGAACTGAAGGTGGACAGGGACTGACACTTTGTCATACTCACAGGACGCCTGGAGTTGGACACGACAGGACAAAATGGATACATACATTCAGTAAGAGGTTATGAACGTAATTAGATATTCATTTTACTTCATTAAATGTGATTAAAAAACATAAACTACCAGGCATCACCAAGCTCATGATGATAAATTTTAATCAACCACATAAGTAGATATTTACACAATGTGATAATAGTATAATATTATGATAGTGAATATACTGTATATTGCTTCCTCTTGATATATATTGATACACTGGTGGCAAGTATCAGTAATTGTATTAAAACATACAGTACAGGCACAAACTAGCAGTAAAATCAACACAGACAGTCTCTTGGATATCATTAGCCTCATAGCAAAATGGCCTAAGTAACATTTTTGGCCAAATTATGATCTTCATTTTTCATCACTGGCTATGACTTGAAAAAACATGACTTTGGCAGTTATGTTTGGAGGCTAATGATATGGGAGTTATAGTCTGTGTGTGAGTTAAAGCTGAGATGAAACTAAGACTCATTTCATCTCCGTTGTCTAATTCTAATTGAACCTAACCAGAGGTGTCAAGTAATGAGATACTAATACTTCTTTACCTAGTAGACGTTTTGGTTATCTATACTTTAATGGAGTTATTATTTTTCAGCTGACTTTTTACTCACATTTTCATGCAATTATCTGTACTTTCTAGTCCTTACATTTGAAAAATAGCCTCATTACTTCTATTTCATTCTGGCTTGTCATCGTTCAAATATAAAAAAAAAACTGTACAGATAAATCCATCCAGATAGAGTGAATTTGACTGTGGTTGGATGAAAAGTACAAACATATACCATTCTGACATCCTATTGGTGTGTGACTTTTTACACCATTCCAATACTTATATTCAACTTGTCCTCATATCTTGTGCTCCATAAAACACATGTTAATGCTCAGTTGTGCACATATATGGTTCTTGAATGCATTTGTATTGGACTAAAATGCCTTTATGTTCAATAGGCACACATGTGGCTGAAACAGGTAGCCTAGTGCGTCCCAAATGTTTCAACATTAACATATAACATTATAGTCATTATGGCCTTTAGATAAATGTTTTTTGGGGAGGTGGGGTAGTGCACTATAGGCCTCTGTGGTGCTGCCTAAGCTTTTGTCCTGATGGCATTTTTTTGTCCTGACATTTACTTTTATACATTAAGTAGTTTTTAAAACAATACTTTTACACTTTTACTTGAGTAAAAAGCTTGAGTTGCTACTTCAACTTCTACAGAGGTCTTTTTAATTCCTAGTACCTGTACTTCCACTTGAGTAATGAATGTGAATACGTTTGATACCTTTGAAACTAACATCACAGTGCAGTGCACATACTACTTTTTGTGTATTGCATGGTATTTTTTCTTCTTCAGTTACACTGTAATCTTGTCTTGCAATTTACAGTCAGTCAGTCTTTCATGATTCCCATCAGAATTTTGGGCAAAGTGTTAAGGTTTGCAATTTCTACTCTTCATACTGAAGCTGATATGATGGATTAAAGGCCCTCTAAGTTTATGTAGAAAGATAAGGGTAGAACTTTAATGTGACAAAACCCAACAGATGCCAAAAAGGAGATGCAGTGAAATGAGACCTAATCACAAAAGTAGGTAAAACACCTCTATGTGTGCACTAAGGGAGTGGGCATTCAGAATATGAACATATTGTCTTGTATGGATTCACAGATGTAAATGTCAAAAGGGAGATGATATAATAGATGGGCTTAACATTGCTTACCGTCTTCTTGGTAACTCCACTTCACTGTCCACTTCTCCTTCTTCTTCCTCAGATGACACTCCACGTCTCTGTTGAGAAAATAAACATGTTGGACGTCAGTGGATACTGTCGGCTGACTGATGAGCTATGACCATGATTAGACACTGAGTGCATACATTTTTTTCCCACCTAAAACTCCTGGGTCTGGGTCCTTGGGTTTAGTGGGTGAATGCTTCCTCTTTGAACTGAATATCTTCTCCTACATACGTGTGTTTTTCAGTCATATTTATCAGACTCACCTGACTCCGTGTAACCGCTGCCCTGTAGAGCAGTGCTGAGGGTGTAAGGCGTTGACTCCTGGGTGAGCGCGTGATCACTGTCCCGTCATCCTTCTCCTCACCATCATGAGGAACACGGGTACTCCCGATCACAGAGGCCCTTCCTGCAGCTGCTCCCCGGCCACAGGGCGAGTCTGGGCTGCTGGAGAACGGAATAGACGCTGCATCTTCGCTGGGTGTGTCACTGCGTGGTGGAGTTTCAGCTAGGTCATCAGTCCCTACACCCACATCTGCCCCCTCCTCCACCCCTCCAGTCCTGCTCTCCTCCAACCCAGCTGAGGCGCTCTGACTGCCTGCTCTGTCCAGCCCTGCCTTCATCTGTCCCTTCCTCCGGCCTTCAGCCTCCAAGGTGGTTGAAATGAGATCGGGGCTGGAGGAAGACATTTTCTTCAGCAGCAGGTCGTGCTGCAGACCCCTGAGGGCTGCACTGGGGTCTAAATGCTGCTTGCTGCTGGGAACAGAAGATGTGGCACTGACCATTGCTAAAGAGGATGACAATGTTGCCTTCAGCTGAGCCAAGTCCCCGCTGCTGCCTTTGCCGGCCTTCCTGTAGCGTGGTTTCCCTCTGCGTGATCGGCCAGGGGACGTAGAGCCCTTGTTGGGGATTGTGACCTGGGTCATGGATGAGTCCAGTTTGGGGAGGATGACTTCTGACTTAAGGAGGTCTGGCCTGATTGGAAATTATAAGACATTTATTACCTTATAATGCAAAATAGCTTGCTAACTCATCTACTGCATGATTTACACTGAAAGAAAGAATAAACTCTACTACATATTTTTATTATTTTACAGGTACCCTATCAGGTTTGTGGCTCTCAGTCCAACTACTGCTAATGATGCAAATTCTTACAAATGTCAGAAATGTACAAACCCAAACTTTTAGAGATGACAAAATTGGTAAAACAGCTGGGTGGTGGACTATTTAACATACAGCACATTACTCAAATAAGTGATATTACTGTATGAGACAGATTCCCTGATGTGGATTAGGCCTAATCTGGGACGAGAAGAAAAATTCACAGGGAAGACCTCCATTTAGTTGGTTTTAAGCATTGAACAAGGTTTAATCCATGTCTGCCAAACTGAGCCTATGTATTAGAAACAGTTTAAAGCCATTGCTTTGGTACATTAATGAGGATCAGGATGATGGTTGTACGTAGGCTTCATGAAAAATAACATACAGTGTCTGTTTCAGGTTGTGGCTTAATACGGTTTGTTAAAAATTTGTGAACAACATCTCAGGTCTAATATATTTGTACAATAAATATATTAATTTGGTGTATTCATTAAATTTTCATATTTTTGAGTACAAGTGCATTACTAATACACTACTAAACCCATGCTCTGACATACACAGTCTCTGGTGCAAATGCAACATGAGTAAAATGACTTCATATCCAGTAGGTTGTTACTGTCTCACCTCTTGCTGTGTGAGGGCAGTTTCTGAGGTACATTGCGTTTTTTCATGAGTTTCTCCATTGAGTTGGAGGAGGCTGACTGTCTGGAACTGTGGTGCTTGAAGCAGCCCGGGTACTTCCTGTCCAGCGACTGCTCCCTCCTTACAATTAAACACAAAGTCAATACTTGTTTAATGGATGTTGGTGAATACTTAACGTGGCATAAAAGAGTACAGTTACACGCAATAGCTTTATGTGACTAGATCTAATGACCAAGTGCTTCACTTTGAAGAGGGAACACTTGTGCTTTACACATACTCTACACTGTTCAGCTACTGTGGTTGGATAATAAGCAATAAGTGAAGCAGTTGTTTTCCTGAGGTTACAGTGGGACTAATTTCTCTTTAATTTCAACTCTCTGCCTCAGGTTTAATTGATTTGTAGACATTTTTTAATAAATCAGTACTAATAGAAGGTAAGCATTTATCAGTTATCATACCTTAGCAGCTCTTTCTCTTTGATTTCCAGCTGTAGCATGATAGCGTTGAGCTCCATGTAGAGGTTGTTGGCTCGCTCCAGTTTCCTCTCATAATGCTCTCGGATGTCTAGTGCATGTCTGAGTAGGTAGAGGGGGAAAAATCAATAAGTAGAGACACTTTTATCCTCTTTGTTTTTATTGTTTCTACACTTATTAGGACTGAAATGACCACATTTTCATTATCAAACAAACAATCTACAAATACTTTTCTCAGGGAATTAATGAATAAAATGTCAAAACTACTGAAAAAGCCTCTTGTACTTTTTGAGCCTTAAGTGGTGTCTTCAGAATGTTTATTTTGACAACTAATCATTGAAAACCCAAAGATTATTCCCCTTCTCTGTGTCTTAATAATGACAAAGAAAAGGAGATTATTTGGCATTTTTTAAAACCACCTAAATACTTCATGGGTTTTCTAACCTCAGTTCTTCCCTGCGTCGTTTGATCAGCTCCTCATCCAGTCTGTGAAGACACGTCCCCTCAGATTTGATCTTCTCAAAGTGGTGCCTGACCTCGTCTCTCCACTCCGCCTACCGGGAAGCAAACAACACATCCATCACAGCAGGTATTAATGACTTCATCAATCACAGGAGCATTTTACTATTACACAATCTTTCAGCCGACAAGCTAATGGGTGTCCATGATAAAATTATCCATGATAAAACTTGCACTTTTTTGCCATTATTCTTTTTTTTTTTTTTTTTTTTTAAATAGATGCTGCAATTACATCTGTCACTGCAGTATTGTATTAGTACAGTGGTCTGTATGCAAAATATTTCCAGAATAAAAGTAAAAGTCACTTTACCAAATTTGGGTCACTAATGAAGAAAAATGAAGTCAAGAGTGCTTATAGGCTGTAGTTTTCAAGACACAGTACTGGGTCCAAATGTGAAATTGAGTGTATTAATTAGAGAACTGACATTAATCAAATAATTTGTGTCTCTGAGCTACCAGTTCTGCTTCAAAACACTGCCTACATATTAAAATACATTCACTTTTCACATTATGCCTTGTGTTAGATTTATAAATCTATTCCATAAATATGAATAAACTTATGTATATGCTATATGTAATGACACTTAATCATATTTCTTGCAAATGTTAGCCAAACAACACTTGTCAGTTGTTTTATTTCCAAAAAATAGACCAGTATTATTGCTGTACTGCCGCCATTCCTCAATGTGAAATGTTAGACAACAAAACTAGACTTCATTTTGAGTTATTGTACAAATAGATAATATATTGCAGAGAATCAAGTTAATTGTACCTCAGTGTGGCATAAAAAAGCCCTTAATTTGCAGAGAGACTGTGTATCAGTGAAGTGAAACCCATTAAGCTGTCAGATAATAATCAATACGCAGAGAGCGAAACAGAACATGAACTGACATGACATGAACACACATACACAAAAAATGCAGTGTGGGCATTTTGGTGCACACAGTGGAGCGTGGCCGCTGTTATCTGATACCTGTCATATCAAAAGACAAAGGAAGTCCAATATGCACATAGTTTGTGTGTGTAGGTGCAGTCTGTGCACGAGTGATGCGCTTATTAAACTAATGGACTCTGTGTGCACTCTTCTACGTCTCCAGTCCCCTCCTTTTTCCTCTCTTTGCTCTCTGCCTACCATTAGGGCAATCAATACACTCCACTAGCAAATGCCTCTTTCAAACGTCACAAGAAAAATCCATTATGAGACAGAGAGGGAAGAAACTGGGGAGGGCTGCAACAGGCAGAAATACAGGATCAAGAATAAGTGGAGAGTGCAACAGAGGGTTTGTGTTTTGCATCATATGATATATTCAGATGAAGAGGTGATGGGTTATTGCTCAGAGGAAGTCAAATCATATTCAGTTTGTGTGGTTGTGTGTACAAATGCGTCTTATTAATTTATGGGCTTGAGTTATAAACAGATCTGTGGTTTTGCATGGCTGAGTAAAGACATATTTTCTACACATCAATATTTCTCAAGCCCTGTCCTTGGGTTTGCGGTGGTCTTGTGTTCTTTCTTTGTTCCCAACCCCCACCCCATTAAAGAAAGACACACACCCTCCTTCTCCATCACACAGACCTTCCCAATCATCCGCTGATATGATGGAGGTCGAAATGGTTCTCCGTTTGACTAGAAATCACCACTCACACCACTATGACAGGCTGGTAACGCCAAGGAACCAGTAATAATATGTTGTGATTGAAGGGACAGGTATTATTAGTGAGATCCCAAGAGGTCTGAGGTCCCAGTGCAGCTGCATGCTCTGTGCTGCCCTTAGTTACTGCAGCAGACTGGAAACAAATGGCTTGACAGCAAAATGACTATTAGAGATAGTGGATGTTGCTGACAAGAGTTGTCTTTAGTGGAGAGACATATAGAGCCAATTTGCTGCCTTTGTCAGATGTCTATCTGAGTTATAGTCAGACAGTTACAACCAGGGCTTAATCCAACTTGTTGTCAGTTATATTTTCTCTAAATTATTTATCTATTTATTTAACATTTTTTTAAGCATGAAAGCTGCTAGCATCCTGCATTTGCTGTTTTATTCTCTAAATGTGAAAATAAAGACAACATAACATGACTATGACATGAATGTGAGTTATTACAGAAATTAAAAAATAAATAAATAAATAAATAGCACTTAAATTGAAATTGAGAATTACATCACATATAATTGTTCCTGAACTGACACTGACTGTGACTAAAACCAGCAGAAACCAGTCATATAAAAAGTAAAGAAGGACTTTACCTGTGACTGAAAATACGTTTCTTGTGGCGTGGATAAGATGTCTGCAGATGCAATGTCAAGATGCAGGAGAATCTGACGGAATGAAGGCCTGTTCCTTGGCTTGCAGTTCCTGTGAACAGTTAAAGCACATATTCATCAGTAGTGAATCTTATTAATATTGTCACATTTGAAAGCAACACTTTAGTCTCCAGGTTTGTGTTTTTTTTCTTGGTGTGTAACTTGACTATATTTTTGTTATAAATAACATAAAATCAACATCCTCCTAACACCTTACTATCTTTTTCTGTATCATTTTGCTTCTCCTTGCCCTCCTCTGTCCCTTACTCACCAGCATTGCCTCAAAAGCAGTTTGAAGCTGTCAGGACAGCTATCGGGTACAGGCAGCTGTAGGCTGTTGTTGCCCACTCCCCAGATGATAGCGGAGGAGTCCACATCCTTATAGGGCACCTCTCCTGTCAACATCTCCCAGAGAACAACACCAAATGACCTGTGGGCATACGAAACATTTACTTTTGGGCATTGGATAAAGATGTGAAGTGAGCAGATGACAGGCGGTATGAATGAAATGTCACACTTAACTTTTGAGGAAACAAACTGCCAGTGAGATAAAACAGTTATATCAGATGAGTACTTTAGGATTTTTCATGTAAAAGTATTTGTCAAACTAGTATTATCAAGTTTTCAAAATCTTGGAAGGTTGTGGTAGTATATTTGACTCTGTATATTACATTAGGTATACCTCCAAATAAACTACAGCATCTGAACATAAATGATGAAATTTTCTTTTTGTCAAAATATTCACTTTTATTTTATAAATATAGGAATTTCAATTGGTGAGTCCAGGCTCTATCTATGTTTTGCACAGAGTCCAGAGTCAGTCATGAACCTGCCCATGGGAAGTTAACTAAGGAAAATGCTGCAGATGAGTCTGTGGTTGCCATAGCTACCATGTACAGTATCCAAGGTGCCAGCAGCATCACAAAGAGTGCTGTGGGGGTGTGCCAAGTTATGTTTACGTGTTTAATTTTAGAACTGCTTCATCCCCACGTTTAAGTGTATATGTTATATTCATCTTTTAGCAGTTTTCAATACATTATAAGCAATGCAGAGGAGTACAACTGAACTGAATCATTTACCTGTCAGATAAGATATTTATACCCTTCACAAAATTCATCACCTATTATATAAAGGAATTTTGCTATAAAATGCATTTCAGAAACTGCAAC
>JAPTGW010000022.1:15550681-15562682 GCA_029814545.1 Apogonichthyoides opercularis
CTTTTCGGTCATGATTATTGTTCACTTTGTTTTGATTACCTTGCTCCTTTTCTTCCTTCATGCCCGAAATAAATAAAATGAAATGAAATGAAATATTCAATCAACCCTCTTGAACTACGTTATCAAAGGAAAACCAGTGTCCCTGTCATAGTGTTTAATGTTTTTGTAATAATCATTTGATACAAATTCCTGCATGTCACAGTGGGTGACAAGTGTGTTGGAGACAGATTTACTCTGAAAACAGAAAGAAAAAAACTCCTGCTTATTGCTTCTTTACTTTAATGCAGTGTTTCAGTCTTATCGTCCTTCATCAGGCATGTAGGCAGCTCCCAAAACTTAAGGCATATACTGTATATACGTGAGAGCAGCTCATCAACCAATGACAGATAAATATGGCATCGCAGCCATGAATTTGTTTCACCCTTGTGTTGCAACATATAAAATAAATGGAAGTGTTACAGAGACTAAATGATAACACAAAGAGTTTGTTGATGAAGGTTGAGAAGAGGAGAGAAAAGTGGGAGCTTTCTTATTAATTTATTTTTATCATAAAATGCTGTCTTTTTGTTTAATCTTGTACACATGTAGTCTGGTTTGCAATTGATTGGATTTAACTTCAAGTGCAGGTGGTTCATTTGTAATTGCTAAAAACATCTGTGATGTTTAGTACAATATAATCGCAAGGTGTGAAATTAAGTAGGATGAAAATATACAGTTTGTTTTTGTTAAAGCTGCAGCTCATTAAAGACTTTCCTTCCTCCTGTGTATAGATTTAGGTTAGAATCTGCCTGCTTTTTACCAGTTAAATCCTTTGAATTTACATGAATGCACTGCTTCAGTGTTGATTTAAATATGTAAAATGTGAACATTTTGCAGCAGTGGATTAATTTGGTCTTTCACATTGCTGTGTGTTACATACGAGCGTGCTCCCATGTGAACATTCTGGGGTTAAAGTATGCACACGCCTGCCTCCGTGTGTGTGGAAGAGCATCTGAATGTATGTGTGTGTCAGAGAGAAAGACAGAGAGGTTGTGGGTCGGTGCAAATGGATATGAGTTGCTGTTAATCTACAGTATGTGCACACATTTGTTTATGTGTGGGTTTGGAAAGCAGTGTTCGCCCACACTGACCTTTGCCAGGAAAAACATGTGTTTTAGAATTAATACTTTGCCTGGTGGTTCTACCACAAATCAGTCTCTATACATTATGTCTCCTCATTAATCTACCAGCGCATTGTATGGAGGTGAAAAGGTTCAGATTAAATGTTTCATTAAGCATCATCATTACAGACACTGGCAGTAAAAAACATCAGATCAGCTCTAATTAAAGTAGATTAAGTCACATTTATGTATGTGCCTATTTCGTCTATCTTTGGTATATTGTATTAATATGTTCTTATGTAATTTATGTCTGCATTCATTATAACTACTGTATCTGTACAAGTCAACTGCACCAAATCACAGAACGTGTTTCCATTTTTAGGTGCCTGATGCCATCCAGAAGTGCCAGCGTGCAGGCATCACAGTGCGCATGGTGACGGGAGACAACATAAACACAGCCAGGGCCATAGCTATCAAGTGTGGTATCATTCATCCAGGAGAGGACTTCCTCTGCATTGACGGCAAAGAGTTTAACAGGAGAATCCGCAATGAGAAAGGAGAGGTAACTACTGTCAGAGTGAGAGGGGGGGAAGCTGAGAGAGCAGAAGAAAAAAAAAAAAAAAAAACAAGGTTAAAAAGAAAACCAAAACCTCCCCCATGTTTTGCTGTATTTCCATGTGTTTTCTTGTGTTGACATATCTGTGCATGTCCAGGTGGAGCAGGAGCGTATTGACAAGGTTTGGCCTAAACTCCGAGTTCTGGCCAGATCTTCCCCAACTGACAAACACACACTAGTCAAAGGTGAATTTTCTTACTCAGTAAAAAACAGTAGACTCTTTTCCTGATTGTAATGTACTTATATATGTTGATTTCAGCTGAAGTGTGAATCTTTGACTATTGCGTGCTTTGTTAATGTGTGTATGTGTGTCTGACAGGCATCATTGACAGCACCATGGCAGACCAGAGGCAGGTGGTGGCTGTCACAGGAGACGGGACCAATGATGGACCTGCGCTGAAAAAAGCTGATGTCGGCTTCGCCATGGTGAGTAACCCCTGTCTTTTTTTCCCTTTTCTGTTTGAGGCTTTTTTCTGTCCCGCTGTCTCTCTTGTGAGATTGATCTCAGTCAACATCTGCAGATATCTTCTTCACCTCTGCAGTATTTTTAGGGTCTTCTTCAGCTTTCTGCTTCCAGCTGTAGATCAAGAGCTCCTCCTAGTGGTTCCATACGGTCACACAGATTCCCTGCAGCAGATAAATCAGATTAATCTTCTCACTGCAGACTATTAAAAGTGAAACATAAACACAGTTTTTGTAAATCACAACTCTATATTCAATTAGTTGCTGTCATATACATGAGATAATTAAAATGAACACTGTCAGAAAAAAAGTTGTCACATGTTGGACCTTTTTGTGTCACATTGTTAGAAAAATACACCTACTTGTCTTGTGATTTACAGAACTGTTAAGAATATGAGGAAGACTCCAAACCTTCATCACACTATTTAATTACACATCATTATTCTCATCAGCATGGGGTTCAGTTTACAGTCTCATCTTTTTCCCTAAATGGCTGCAGAGCTGATTTGACAGATTTCTGCTGAATTGCAGAATAATCTAGTATGATGCGTGTGGCAGTAGAAGAGGAAACCCAACTGTCTTTCTGGATGTACCTTATCTGCACATTTCCAGGGTATTGCAGGGACAGATGTGGCCAAAGAGGCGTCAGATATCATTCTGACTGACGATAACTTCAGCAGCATTGTCAAGGCGGTGATGTGGGGGCGAAACGTCTACGACAGCATCTCTAAGTTTCTTCAGTTCCAGCTTACTGTCAACGTTGTCGCTGTCATTGTGGCTTTCACTGGTGCCTGTATCACACAGGTCAGAGGACTTTACTCTGCTTTATTAGCAACATATACATACAGAACAACTACACTAACAACTTGTCTAAGATGCTGCTATTTTAAAGTCATTGTCCTTTGCTTTTTCTCAGGACTCTCCCCTGAAGGCAGTGCAGATGTTATGGGTGAACCTGATCATGGATACTTTTGCATCTCTGGCCCTGGCGACAGAACCTCCCACAGAGTCTCTGCTGAAGAGGAAGCCATACGGTCGCAACAAACCTCTCATCTCCAGCACCATGACCAAGAACATCTTTGGACATGGAGTCTACCAGCTTGTTATCATCTTCACTCTGCTTTTCGTTGGTATGCGCTGTACCCCTGCTCTGTAGAATCTTCCACATGTGCCTTCTTATATAAAGTCAGAGTAATAGTCGGTTGTTTTGCCCTGTAGGTGAGCAGATCTTTGACATTGACAGTGGACGTAACGCACCTCTCCACTCTCCTCCGTCGGAGCACTACACCATCATCTTCAACACCTTCGTCATGATGCAGCTCTTCAATGAGATAAATGCACGTAAAATCCATGGAGAAAGGAACGTCTTCGATGGTATCTTCAGAAACCCCATCTTCTGCTCTATTGTGTTTGGCACCTTTGCTGTGCAGGTGAGCGTATACTATTACTACTGTAAATAGAAACAGTAGTAATAGTAGTTTTTCTTTAATCTCACTGTTTATTTTCATGATGTTTGAGTCTGAATTGTGCTGTGGTTTGTGTAGATTGTGATTGTGCAGTTTGGAGGGAAGCCATTCAGCTGTCAACCTCTGGACCTGGAAAAGTGGATGTGGTGTGTTTTCCTGGGTCTGGGAGAGCTTGTCTGGGGACAGGTAATGCAAACTCATCTGTTTTCCTGTCTTTCTGTTTCCCCCCTTTGCTTGTTTTCTTGCTTTCATTCTGTTTAACCAGTTTCCTTCCTCTGTGTCGTACTTTATGCTTGTCACCTTTTCTCTGACACGTTTCGTTGTCTTCTCTTTCGGTCAGGTGATAGCCACCATACCTAACAGCAGGTTGCGCTTCCTGCGGAGGGCAGGTCAGCTAAGTCAGAAAGATGAGTTACCAGAAGAGGATGTAAACGAAGAAAATGAGGAGATCGACCATGCAGAACGGGAGCTGAGGAGAGGACAGATCCTCTGGTTCAGAGGACTCAACCGTATTCAGACTCAGGTGAGAATACAAAACACCAAACCCAGTGCTGTGATTTGCTGCTGTTGCTATAAACACCAACACAATTACAATTTACCCCAGTGAGCTGTTCAGTGTCATGATTCTGTTTGTTACTGGTGTCTGTCGCTGTGTCATAGCATCAATCCACCATCTTAGATGATCATGTTAAGCATTTGTTAATACCAGTGCCGTTAATGTTAGTTAGTAACATCCTTTAAGTTATTTTATTTCAAGGGTACTTATGTAGGTACCCAAAGACGCGGCCCTTTGTCAGTGGACCGATGTGAATAGTATGGACCCCTGAAGATCAACAGTCAGACGTGGGAGTTAAACACAACTGGAAACAGTGGCTGAATTGTTTCCTCTGCAGACCGTTATCACTGTGATATCAAGGGCAGCATTGTCTGTGTGTTGGATTGGGATGTGTAAGGATGTGTCATAGGACTATGGCTATGAATTTTGTACCGGAAACCAAATATGTTTAAGCCCACCTGTGCAATGGATGGAGAAAGAATCTGCTGGTAAAATATTTATAATACTAGGAAATAAGTTCCAATCCATAGTGTTTTTGGCAAGCTGTTTTCTTATAAACTATAGACTCAGTATGTTATATCAGTGCATTCCAACTAACTACAACTCAATCAATTCTGTTTACTGTCATTGTGTCTGGGTCAAAGTAGAAAAACTTACAGGCAGATGTTTGATGATCTAGAAAATCGAGCCAAACTATAGGAAGTATTCAGTCTAAAGGTAAGTGAGGGAATGTATTTTTATATAAATTTACCCCTTCACCATTTTGCTGAGGGGACGCTCTACGACTCCCCGCCCACTGTGTCATGATTGCGACACTTTGTACTCCCTTTATCACCAACGTCACCCAGTCAGTCAACCTGTGTTACCATTTGGTCTCTGTCACTCTGAGCAGCCATTTGTCCTCTCCTGTCCCGCTCTCCTTCTACAGATTGAAGTAGTCAACACCTTCAAGAGTGGCACCTCCTTTCAGGGGGCGGGAGCTCTGAGACGCCAATCATCCACCACCAGCCAGACCCAGGATGTAACCAATGTTTCTAGTCCTAGTCACGTGTCCTTGTCCAATGCCCTTTCCTCTCCTACAAGCACTACTGCTGCTACTGCTCCTCCCACTACTGGCCGTGAGTCAGAACTCTGTCAGTCTGCTTCTCTGCTCTCTTTTCTTGAGGAATGCCATCCTGCCACCAATTTAAAAAAAAAAAAAAAACGTATTATTCAACTGTTGTAAACATTACTATAGCTGTGGTTATTTTGGGCTGGCATTCCTGAAGACTTTTTATTCTTTCTTTCTTGCTTTTTTTCATTTTCCTCTCTCTCTTCCTTCTCTCTTTTTGCTGTTCATACTAGATTTCAGATTCATCTTGATATCTCCTCCCATGCTTAGGTGTACTGTCCTCTCATTGGTGAATGTGTGTTTGTTTCCCCAGAGTGCTAGGAGCGCAGGACTAAGGGTGATACCCACGGCGTGACATTTCAGGTTGTGAGTTTGTCTCCCTCTGCTCACCCTCCCCCTTCATCTCCCCATCCTCCCATTTTTATGTCGTGACGGACATTAATGTGAACTAATTCCGGTCAATTTACAAAGAGACTGGGTAAACATTCAAGTATAAGTTGCAGTGTTACGCACTAAAGCACATTTTCCAGGTGATTCTATTGTCTTATGACTAGAGATACATCATCAGTAATGATAAATCAGAAATGCTGCCACAGTATGTGTGGAAATAAGATGGCTACTCTACAAACCTTTATATTTGTTCAAATGAGCATTGCAATGGTGCAAAAACTCTAAGCACAACAGGGCCAGTAGGGGGCAGAGCCAGTACGTCAGGTGGTCTCTCCTTGATGGTTTTGTCCACATCTATTTTCTCTTCTGTCTCTGTCTCACACACATACACACACAGACACGAACACACCCTCTGTATCTCCTTGATGAAAATAAAAATGGACAGGACTGCAAGACGCCATAAAACGAACCCAATAATTCATCCCGTCTTGTTGCTTCATACTGTCGTTGTAGTTGACTGTCATGTTGCCATAGTTACAGGCATAGACCCTCTGCTGCAGCAGCAATGTAAATTCAACCCTCCCCACCCTTTTCTGACACCCCATCAGTGTTACTTGTCAGACATCCTGTCACATGAATTCATTCAGATAGGCTGTTCAATTTGATTTTTTTTTTGTTTGTCTCCTTATACTCGTTCTTATTTAGAGGCAGTTTTATAACATTTTTGACAAATGTGAGGTTTTGCACATACTGAATATATTTTCAGTGCATTAAAATAATAAGATAGCCTTTTTGTCCACAATGCCATTTGGAAAGATTTTTGATTTTGAGTAAATTTCAACTCAGCTTCAGCAAATAGAGTTGAATATCGAAATGTTACACAGAACGCATTAGGAGTTTCATGTTATCATTAAAAAAAGCTAATCATTCACTGGTTACAATCTTTTAAATATAGTTTTCTCTTTCACTTGGTAAAAATCAATATACATGTACAATATTACAGATATCAATGTCTATGTAATATTCATATACAGACATTTGACATTGCAACAAGTTACATTTTATTTATTTAAACTGCTTATTTACTGATATTCGCAAGATCATTTATAATAAACAAAATACATTGTCGCCCATAAAACTGGAGTAATTTTGTTCTCAGACACATATCTCTTTTTATTCCTGTTTGTACAGATCAATAATCTCCTTTGACCAGGTTCAGCGATCACATACTGAGCCCAAGTTACACTTTATCTATCAAGAATAAATCACTTTGTCTCAATCATTTCATGAGAAGAGGTGAAAACATTTTATTCCAACTTTATAGGCAACAGTATAGTGCATGTATCTATATTTCTAACCTCCTTTGCCTCACAGTTTTAATATTAGTATTTTTCTTGCTATAGGTAGGTTTAAAATAAAATGCTGCATATTTATAAATGGCCCATACACATAATATATCGTAAAGTTAATAACATTATAAATCCTAGTCCAATGATGCGATACCCATTTTTGTGTCTTTAAATTACACCCCTTGTATGAAATAATATGCTTTTAGCCATTTAATGCTGTGTATAGACCCTAAAGCTTTAAACTTCTGATGTTGTGAGTGCAGGCAGGGCTTTGATTAAAACAACACTGTCTCATATTCCACAGATAAATGCAAAAACACTTAAGGTTTTTGTAGCTAATTGGAGCCTATACTTGAGTGTTTACTTAGATGTGCATGGAGCTGAGAACCTTCAAACCAATGATAAAAAAAATTCAATTTTTTTTATTATTCCCATCCATCTGTTCAGTGTCAGCAGTCCGTGTGCCGGTGTTCATCACCAGCTCATCTCTTGCTCACCATCCTGTTGTCTTGTTGCATGTAGTTTGTGTTTACCTTTTGTTTTTCTTCCCGTGTTCATACAATATTTTAACCTGCTGTGTACGCTTGTTGTCTAAATGCCACCGTTTTTCTTTTGGATGTTTCGTTGTGAGTTTTACACAGTGCTTGTGTTGAACCCACAGTCACGCAGACTTGACTGTGTCCTCTGCCCTGTTTTGGGACCATGCTTCACCCACCCTGTGCTATATCTGTGTGTTTACGTGTCCCATTCAGAGTCTGTGTGGATATTCTCCCAGACACTGCTCTGGTACCTTCAGAAGTTTTAAACCGCCTGATTGGATCTCTCAGATCTAACCTCCTTCCTTTTTACTGACCTCGTCCACCAGATATCTTCAAACTTGCATGTGATATTCTCCTTTAATTTTTTCTGTGAGCATTCCATTTATTAACGTGGCTTGTTTCTAGGTATACAGCACATTGGACTAAAGCGTATACTTACAACGAGCGTTTGTGTTGCTTTGGTATTTGTTTTCTTGAAATGTATGATTTTGTTGTGTTTTTTTCTGATTGTGTTCCTCACGGTTTTCCTTAGTGCACGCCAAACTTGAGTGACTTGTGAACTATAGTCATCTTGTGAAAGCAGAACACAGACTGCAGTTTGCCTTCTCTCTTGCTGCTCCTTCACTTCTTCCTCCTCCTCTCTTTTCTTACAACCTCCCTCCTCAAATGAGAGTTCCCTTTCTCCCCCCTCTGTCTGTTCTCGCCTTCACTTCCCACTATTCTTTCATCCCAAGGGTCCTTCCAACCCTTCAGTTCGTTCCTGATATCATCTCTTATTGGTTTTCTCCTCTCCCCTCCCTCTTTTCCTACAGATCCGCGTTGTGAATGCATTCCGTAGCTCCCTCTATGAAGGCCTGGAAAAACCAGACTCCAGATCATCCATCCACAACTTCATGACACACCCTGAGTTTAGGATAGAAGACTCCACGCCCAACATCCCTCTCATCGATGACACGGACGATGATTCCGCCCGGAGGAGGAGGAAGTACTCCAGCCAGCCCTCATCCCCTAACAAGAATAACAACGCCATTGACAGTGGCATCAACCTTACAATCGACACCAGTAAATCAGCCGCTTCTTCCAGCCCCGCCAGCCCTCTGCACAGCTTGGAGACCAGCCTCTAACCCTGATCCTAACCTCAGCTCTAATGTTTCCTGTCCTGCGCCTCTAATTTACAGTCTGGAGGCACCTCCTCCTATTCCTCCAGACCTCTAACTGTAACCTGTTTCACTCTGAAAATTTCACCTAAATCCAACTCGATTCTCCGCACTCCGAACCCCTACTCCTACTCATGCACCTACACAGGGCAGGTCCTGTGGAAAAACGTCCATCTTCCCTCTAACCTTGAGCTCTTAAAGCTCTCCGCTCTTTGGAAATGGAGAAAATCTGAAGTAATACAAGCAAGGTGAAAAGAGAAACAAACTAACATACAATCAAAAAAGCGCAACAAAGCCACAAAACCTACACAGCCATCCTGCTTTTGTGGTTGTATGTGGCGGCGGTGATGGTGAGTATGACTATATGCGTGTTAGCATGAACTGTCTAAGTGTGCCGCTAACTGCACATACATATGAACTGTGTCTTTGGTGGCACCAGGAGGAGGAGGACGATGAGGAGGGAGGCAAAACAGGACAGACTTTAAACTCCCCTTCCACTCCCTCTCCTCAACAATAACATTGTCAATACTGATAATAGTTTAAATTAAATTGAAAAACATTGTTATTATTCTGATTCTGATTCTGATTATTATTGTTATTATTATTGTTGCTCCTGCATGAATGTACATTACCCAAGTTTTATTTAAAAGGGTTTTAATTTTATTGGAGTTCTTTTGTTCTGATGGGCTAGGCCTCGCGGCGGACTACCGTTTTAAAGACAGCTTCTCTGAGTTCGGGCCTGCAAGTTCCCTCTGTGTGGCATGAACATGTATCCGACTGTAAAAATTTATTTCATCCTTCAATGGAAATGTGTGACGAGGTGGTAGGGCTCAACTTGCACAGTAGTTTTGCACCTGTCAGAAAAGAGGAACGCAAAATAACTATGATGATGATAGCATTTATGGGATATATTCTATAAATATAAATACATATAAATATATTTAGAGAGAGTTTATCTTTGTTTGTTGGCATGTTGCCTTGTTCCTGCTTCAATGGCTCAAAATACTTTGACTTATTTATGTCTTAAAGAGAATGTAATTTGTTTACAACCTCGTAGAGATAAACTTCCTGGTTTCTAGAAAGAGGGAGGCGAAGCTGAAGCTCAGATGTACCGAAATGGATCAGAGCTGCATTGGTGTGTTATTACTGAAAAACCATGTGCTGGAATTTGCCTGCTATCTTGTCAAATATTGTAGATATTTTAGAGGATTAACAAACAAAAAGAAACCAAAATATAATGGGAAACGTAGTAAATGTGGAATCTTAGTATTATTCTATATGATTGTTGGGATCAAGTTGGAGTGGCTTGCCTTTGGTTTTCTAAACAGAGGCCTCCTTTTTGTGACAGAGGGGGAATATTTAACTCTTTTTTTTTAACTGCTACTTCTGTTTTTTTGTTTTTTTTGGTTGTTTTTTTTTAATGGTTTTATTTTTTCTGTGCTTCAGCGCTGGCCTGGGGTCAGGGCTCGAGTCAAAGGCTGATATCAGGACCTTTACAGTGAACTGTCTTCTAGATAAACCTGCTTGATGGACTTGATGTTTTAAAATATGTATGACCATCAAAAGGCTGCAATCAAGACATATTAGAAATTTGCAAAAGTTATATATTTGGCTTATCTGTACAGAAATCAGACTCATTTTTCTGTTTCAATTTGGGATACATTGTGTTATTATTATTATTATTATTATTATTATTTTTAATTTCACTTTTGCTTTATTTTGGTTTTAAACAATTTCCTTTTTCCTCTAGCAGAGAGACACATGCAGCCCCACAAAGCTGTTGGCATTTTTAACATCTAAAAAAAGGAAAAACTGAAAAAAAAATTATAACAAAAATGGAATGTTGCTTTGACTCTTTTTCTATATATAAAAAAGATGATCCTTTTCTGCACTATCTGGTTATGAATGAAAACTTCTGTGGTGTAATTCTAGATGTGCTTTTGTGTGTTTTAACCAAGCTTGTCTTCCTGCCGTCACAGAATATACAGTACTCTAGCATCTCAACTGTACTCACTAGTTGTAAAATATTTATTGTGCTTTGACCAATCAGACATTATCAGAGAGAAGTTACATACAGAAGGCACATTTACCCAGTCTTATTGCACTCAGAAGGACAAGGCCACTTAACTAGCCTGGACTATTGTTATTTCTATTACTAACTGAAGTCACTGGCAAGCATGATAGGCTCATTATGCAACTTAAAAGAATTGACAATTTTCTACTTTTAAAAAAACCTATACACTACTACAGTATATACAATCATTTATCCAAGCACTTCTATCTTTTTTCTTTTTTTTTTTTTTTTATATCCTCCTCCTCTGTCATTTCCCAGTCGATCCGATCATCTGAAGAGGGTGCACAAGCTTTACCAGTCAGCTCAGGCATGTTGAAAAACGTTAACATGGACCATTTCAATAAAATTTGTCTTATTTAAGTTGGAGAGAAGAAAAAAAGAAAAACAAAAAAAAAAAGTTCTGCAATTCTGCTTAGACGCTGTTGATTTGTTTTTTTCTTTTCTTTCTCGGATGTTTTGACTTGACAATTTCTTTGTTTGTCTGGTAAAAAAAAAAAAGAAAAACAATAAACAAAACAAAAAAACATAGCAACAGCAACAACAGCATTTTCAATAAATAATAATTATGAAAAAAAAAAAAAGACTTAAGCCAACATTCTCAAACCACTTTTACATCCAGGACATTCAGCTTTAAGAGGATGCAAAGACACCAGTTTAAAATAATCTTTGTAAATACAGCAATGAGTCCACTGTGGACAGAAACTCCCTGCGGACTGGTGTGAAACAGGAACTGTTCCTGACCACGTCTCCCATCATGCACCACAGCGAATCATACTGCTGTCACAGCTGTTGGGCTGTATGTAATCGATCACTGCTCCTGTCAGAAACATCTTGATTACATCCAAATGATAACACATGTTGTAACAACCAATAATTATGTTGATGATGACAACGACGATGATGACGATGATAATGCTGATGATAACGATAATGATGATATCAATGATACTTCTTGCAATATACTCTCACCTGCCTCGATGTACTGTATTTAGCAGCATGCAGTTTGTGGAACAAAGAAAAAGAGAAATGCCAACAGATAACGTTTTGGCATACTTAGCCATTTATGGGTAAGTGATTTAAGTGTTCATCTTGTTTTTATGATATTTTTTTTATCTATACAATAATTGTAAATAAAGAACTCAATGTCTTTGTTCATTTAATACTATGCAAAAAGTCATGCT
>JAPTGW010000022.1:15994843-16005497 GCA_029814545.1 Apogonichthyoides opercularis
TATTATTATTATTATTATTATTATTATTATTATTATTATTATTATTATTATTATTATTATTATTATTATTAACTTGGCTGTTTTAGATCAATGATAAAGACATAAACTCGAGCTCCAACCATGTGATCCACTACCTGCTGAGCTGTAACGAGTAACACGATGCGTCCTCTGGATCTGGTGTGTTAAGGAGGGAGGAGGGAGAGGCAGGCCGACCACTGCAGCAGCAGCAGCAGCAGCAGGAGGAGCAGGAGGAGCAGGAGGAGCACCAGGAGCGTGACCTGAAACCTCCCCTGCGCGCACATCTGACCGCTCCGACGCTGCGCTCCCGTAGAAGCGACGACGCGCTCCGGTTTCCAAGGCGGACACGCACGAATATTAGAACCGAAGAAGACCACGCTAAGTCTAAGAGTGGAGGAAAGGGACGTGGGCTCGGTGTGCTCTGGATCAGGTCAGTCACCTTCCGCTTGGTTCACTCCGGGTGCTGCGTCGTGCGTAATGTGGCTGATGACTGAATGGTAACTTCTGACAAAACCTTAAACTATCACTGAAATCTGCCGGAGTTGGCTATGTTTGATAAAGAATACTGACATTTCTGATTGTCAAACAAAAGTGTGAAAGATCGGATCTATATAGAAGTATCTGCACTCATCCAACTCTACAACAGCCCTAATGTTGTAAAGATGGACACAGTGCAGTGCAGCAGCCAGTGGCTTTACAGATGGGGGGGTGGTGATGATGGTGGGAGGGGGCGTGAGGCTACAAGAATGACAACTGGCACAGGTGTAGGTCCACAGTGTACACGTCTGAGGGCCACAGTGTCACATTGAATTTGACATGCAAACACCAGGCAGTGACTCTAACCATCATAGTGGCCAAAGCTTCTCAGGTGAGTACAAGCTTTTTACAGATTTACACCAACACGCAGAACAAAACTTAAATGTCATTCTTTGTGTTCTGTGACATGTGAGACATTTGTGGATCTTGCACAACATTAAGGCGGTTCTCTGTTTGAGCTGAGTAGAAAATCTTGGCCGTGACTCAGCAGAATGTGGACACAAGCTCAGGGGCCAGCACTGATTTCACCGCTTGTGGTTGGAGGTGGCTGCCGGCCATATCTATGAAAGTCTGTCTTCATCCCTTTGTATTGTTTATGTATTAATAATTAATACTAATACAATAGTGATATAGTCAGCTGAGTGATCAGGGCTGATTTGTTTTTCTCAAATGCAACAGTAGAAATGAGGTGCAATAACAAGTACGAGATACTAGATTATCACTTATAGAAGATGTGTGAAGGTGTTTTTCTTGCATTTTTAAGCATCAGAAACTGTTCTTTCCTTCCAGGCAGCAATTGCATTAAATTGACAGTGCAGTTTTAAAGTACTGAGTAATAATTATTGGTTTATTTTAGTCAAATATGCAAGGTGACATTAACAATAAACATGTGCTCAGTACTGCAACAGACCATTCATTTTTATAAATACAGTGTGTTTGTTGTCATCATCTAAAGGCAACCATTGTCTGAAAAATAGAAAATTAAACTATAAACAGATGGAAGTGGACTTCAGTGACCAGTAAAAGTTTATTACCTATGTAATTTTTATTGTCTTACAATGCAATGTTGAAATGGAGTCTGCAGTTGTTAGCAGTATTCTGTGTGTGTTTGCAAAAATGATAAAATCAACACGTTTAGGAAAATTCTAGCAAATGTAAAAAAAAAAGAAGAAAAGAAAATCACCAGAGCAGTTAACGGTCAAAGTAAATGACAGTTGTAGTATTTTAAAAAAAAAAATTTTTTTGAGAAAAAGCTGTGGAACCTGTATGTTCACACTTCCTGCAAAATATAATACACCATGTATTGTGTGTTTTCTCAGATTTGAATCGTCTATATTCATTATTTAACTGGACCGTTACCCTTCGAATCGATATAAATAATGAGGGTTCTATCAGAGTTTTGCATCATAGGTCATTAGAGGTTAAAGCGTTGCCCCTGATTAAACTTTGCTATTTTAAGGCTGGAGAAATTTGTCATCGGAGTAATAACCTCTGTGTTGGGGAAGTTATAAAAGGTCATTTCTCTGATGAATTTACACATCAGGAATAATCGTAATATAATTTTTACATTTGAACAATACATTTACTGTAATTCTGGAGCAACTGTAGGAATAACTGTCTAGCTGTTGTTATGTAATTATGATTCAAGTATAAACAGGTCAGCAGAAATCACACGTGTTGATACAGTGAATTAACGCTTATCAAATTATATAATTCCTAAAATGCTGTGTGTGTGTGTGTGTGTGTGGACACTGTATGTGAATGACTGCGGGAGATTTGGACTTTGCTCTGTTGTCATAAATGAAAGGAGTGTTCGTAGATAGCATACCATGTTTGCGTTACCTTTTCCGTGGCCTGAAAGTCAGGTTTAACTCAGTGAAGATGACATACTTCTACACTTCTGTTTGAGTTGGTGTAAAGACAAAGATCTAGCTTTTAAAGAGGCATGCTGGATTTTTTTCTTTCTGCACTGAGACTCTTCTGTTTGTTGGTGTCTATTTAAAATACTGGAAATGTAAGATGTCTTAAGGTGTTTTTCAGTGGCTGCACAAGTGACAAAAAGGTAAAAAAAATAGCCTTTTACTGAGTTGTTTTGAACCTCTGTATGAGCTGAACATAATCACTGCATGCATGTTTTTGACAAAAGGAAGGAGGATGTTATACTGTATGTGCAGCATTTATCGAAATGTACAGATAAAAAAAAAAAAAAAGAGTGACGCGCTGCAGCTCAGCCCACAGATAGTTAACAGAAAAACCACTTTTGCCTCCACACCGCCGACATCCTGGTTTTGATATAATTCACTTATTTATTCACATTGTCAGTTTTTGTTTACAGTGAGCCTACCTTTGATTTGGTTTTATCAGATGACACCGAGGCCACGTCGGTATAGTTTACCCGTAAGGTCAACAATGTGTTTTTTCCAATTAGGTGTAATTATTAACTCCAAGGCCAATCATTTCATCCTTACATGTATACATACAGCATCCACCAAATGGATTTATTTTGACTGCAAACAAAATCTGACCAATGAGTGGGTTGTTAAGTCAGGAAAAATTCTGCTCTATCAGTGTGATCAATAAGCAGGAGATAAAGCTGAACACAGTCACCACATACCCCCTGCATTTACAGATTAAATAAGTCGTTTAAATCACAGTTCGTATCAAAACTTCTGAGAAGCAAAAGTGACACATGTTCATGTTAACATCGATCGTCTGTTGTCACATGTACACCAGCCACTGAATAAACAAATCATATCCAAAATAATTTCCACTTTTTGGCTTGGATTTATTTACACCTGAATTATTGATCCTATTGGAAAAAAAAACAAAACATTTCTACTGTTTAATCAAAAGGAAAGGACTTCGTTTACAAAAGGAGGCCACTGTGGAAGTGTCTTTAAGTGTACCGCAGCTCACTCAGATTAAACGTGTCGCTAATAATAGTAAGACAATAACTGTTTCCAGTCTTACATGTTTTATTTGGGCACTTTAATGTGTCATCTGGTTATCCATTTTTAATGATTATACATAAGATCACAGGTCAGATAGAAACTCTGATGTTCGCCATGTTGGAGTTTGATTGACAGGACTGTATGACATCTCACTCACCTGCCAGAGTTTTTGTTTAATTAATAAAACACGTAACAACTCCACTGCAGTTGTGGTTAATATGTTCCACTAACAAACCCATAAAACAGGGGTGTCAAATATAAGGCCCACGTGCCAGAACCGGCCCTAAGGCTCCAATCAGACCCATGGGATGAATTTATGAAGTACAAA
This sequence comes from Apogonichthyoides opercularis, assembly GCA_029814545.1. NCBI lineage: Eukaryota > Metazoa > Chordata > Actinopteri > Kurtiformes > Apogonidae > Apogonichthyoides > Apogonichthyoides opercularis. The sequence continues at coordinate 15,998,678 of JAPTGW010000022.1, forward strand.
AATTGAACTGAAAAATATGTATTAAACAAGTGGTGCGGGGCACAACAAACTCCGCCCCTCGTTTGTATTGTAGCTTACTTTAGCATCGATCCAGCTGATGTCATCATGTCTATGCATGTGCTGATGTCAGCATATTAATCTTTTCTATATATGTGCCAGGTTTGAAGTAAACTGAAACAAAACTGATGTTTTTTATAGATGTGTGAAATTTCACCCATTATAAGTAAATGGGGGGAAAAAATGTAAAAATTCATTAAAAATTTAAACTTTGACCTACTTTTCCCAAAATTTAATCCCTTCTATTCTTGGTCACTGGCAATCTATAAACACAATTTGGTATGAATTAAACCAACAGTTGTGTTGATACAGACATGTGAACTTTTGCCCATTATAAGTAAATGGGGGAAAAAAGATTTTAAAAATTCATAAAAAATTTAAACTTTGACCTATTTTTCCTAAAATGTAATGACATGTATTCTGTGTCACTGGCAATCTATAAATCAAATTTGGTGTGAATTCAACCAAGAGATTTGCTGGTGCAGACATTTGAATGTTCACCCATTATAAGTTAATGGGGAAAAAAAAGATTTTAAAAAATCATAAACTATTTGAACTTTGACCTACTGTTTCCAAAATGGAATGAGATCAATTCTGGGTCAGTGGCAATCTACAAACCCAAATTGGTAGGAATTCAACCAATAGTTTTACTGCTAGAGTTTTAACAAACAAACAAAGAAACAAACCGAACCAAAAACAATACCCCTTGCCTCCCCTTTGGGGGGCGGGGTAATAATGTATTTTTCAATTGCAGATGCCTGCTACCAAATGTTTTCTGCCTTTGTACATCCACTGTGATCTGCAAGTTGTAATGTACATGTGTACATGACAAGATGAGCCATAATACTGTTAAAATTCACAAATTTCAGGTTCATATTTGTTCATGTTATAAATTTTTTTGGTGAAAAGATTGTTTGTAAAGGTAAACATTTTCACAATGAAACTGCACTTTTTTTTACACTAAAAATAAAGTTTTGGAGTTATTGTTTATGGGTTATTACGCTATTTTAATTTTTTTTTTTTTTTTTTACTGGTCTGGCCCCATTGAGATCAAATTGGGCTGTATGTGACCCCTGAACTAAAAAGAGTGTGACACTCATACCCACGCCATAAAATGACTGTCTTACCCCTGAACTAGCACTTAGCATTAGCTCACTTCTGCCCCTTTTTTCCTCCCAAATATGGTTACTTCCAACTCCAAATAACTAAAATGGACAAATTGCAAATTTCTAGCTGCATCCACTAAATATAAACAGTCTGAGGTTGCCCATGTTTGTCAAATCTCTTCAGTGAATACAACGCTGTTGCTATTGAAAGAGCAGATGGTAAAACTGGAACAAACCAAAATTATCCTCTGATAAATCCTCACCCACAAAAATCAAAATGGGAAAGGTTTTGTCACCAGCGCCCTTTCACATACATATTATTCATCAGCCAAAAGGAATATCAGCCTTTCGCCTAATTTTCCCTTCAGAGCGTTATGGGACCTCGGCCTCTAATGGGAACTTCATGCTGACTCAAACATGATGTGCTGACGTGTTTTTTGTGGTTCATGGCATGTGGCACCGCTTCAGACGTCACTGTTACAGTACATGTCACAGGTTGGGATGATCATGTGTTATACTGTATATGTGTGACATACAGTATAAAACCTTTCCTGTTACATAAATTCTAATATACAAACTCTTTGAAACATAAAACATAAATAGCTTAAAAAAAAGGGGAAGACTCACTTTAAGAACAGTTGTCTTTGTTTTTTTTGTTTTTTTTCAAAACAGAGAACTTATATTATGTATGTTAAATGTCATGCTTTACCATTGTTGATTTTTCAGACATGGTATACAAATGTGCTTATTTGTGTGTTTTAAAGTATCTTTCCAAATGAAAAAATACAATTATATTAAAAACCAACCAAAAAAACCACTAATAGCTCTTTTTTGACACACGGATAAGAATTTTCTAGCATTATCTGAGACTTAAACAGACTCATTTATTTCATTTAAAAGTAGAATAAAGTGAAGCAGAGCGTCTTCAAAAACATAAGAGCAGACTCCGTACTGCACACGTTCACAATTTCTAATCATTTTCATTTGTGACGTTTTTTAGAATGAGGAGTAGCAGGTGCGCTCGAAAACACACTTTAATGTGGCAAAGCACACAAAGGAGCTGTTAGCATTCATCTTACACTGTGACAGAGTAAAGGACGGGCCTCCACACAGTGTGGAAATACTACACATCTGAATGTGTAACAACCCACAAACCAGTGTTACTGAATGATTTTAGTGAAGTGACTTCCACACTGTAATGTGGAACTTGAGCAACCCAAAAACATAGAAAACACAGGTTATACAGTATAAAAACACAAACATACATTTACTTACTTCCATATGGTTTGTGTGTGTTGTTTGAGGAGATCTAAAACAGACTCCATCCCATAACTTTTCACTTCTTGATATCTTTTCTGAAAGGCCCGTGATATTGTTTTGGCACGTGGCCATCGCTGATCTGTGATTGACGTTGGATGCACAAGGTGGAGTTGCAGTGGGGGGGTTTCATGAACAATTGCTGACCCTCGTATACTTATTTTTCTCATTGTAAACCTTCCTTCAACCTTCCGATTTTACTGTTATAAATGAGTTTCTTGTGCGTACACCTTTCCTGACTCACTCATTTCCAGTATATTCTGTTAGTGAGAATCCCATAGTTTGTTTTCTGTTATTGTCCTGGTAAACAGCAGCTGAAGGCGGCATACTCCCGTGTTTTCCTCTCCACTTCGAGGAACAGGGCATGACCCTCCTCACATTGTGCTTGTCCCTCTTCCTCCTGTCACTCCCCGTCTCTGTCCAAACGCAGGTTCGGCTGTAAATCATCACTGCTATGATCACTTACACAACTCCCCCAGATGAGATCACACTTGTCTGACGCCATAATTAACCTTCATCATCATAAAATGCACCCTTTGGTTATTTCCTCCACCATCCTCATCCTCCTTTTCAGGTTATGTCACACATATACTGTTTTCCACACTTAGTAGTGTGTATAGTGTGTGTAAGACAGATAAATTCAGGCTTTGCATTGTTATTAGAAATAGTAGAAGTGCCCTGAAGTAGTTTATCTAGCTTGCACGTGTGCTCATATACATGCCTTTGAGTGTGACAGATATTTGTGTGTGTGTGTGTGTGTGTGTGTGCAAGACCTTGACAATACACACCATTCCTTCCCCTTATCCAGTGAGGAAGCTCATAAGGCTCAAGGGACTCATCAGCTATTAACTCATTACTATTTAAAGGATTTGGGGGAAAGTTCATGTCGTCAGAATATTGTGAAAACTGCAGATTCCCAGAGACCAGCATATGGAGCAGAGACACACAGATTTACTGAAAACCACAACAGTAGCTGCACTGTCTCTCACTGAACATTTTCCTTTTCTATACGTGTCTCCTGATCTGCTTTTGCATGAAAATCCTAAACCATATGTGAGTCTGTATTTTCCAGTGTGCTTACGTCAGCAGTAGAAGATTGAAGGTACATTTCCTCTAATGCGGGGCTTTGTTTTCCTCAAAAGGGTCAGAATACGGTAGTCGTTCTATGCTTTCTGATACAAGGCTCGTCTCACGTCCCATTCATGTTATTATCCTGACAACAACAAACAAAACCACACATCATATCATAAACAGTATAGTGTGTGTCTGAGATCAACCCAGCCATCACATCACAATGGGCAATTACTGTACACGCAGAGACGATTGAAGGATCAGATTAGCTTTGATGCAGGACTGAGACCGGTCTGATGTGGGCCAGTTTGTAGGATGTAAAAACAAAGAGCATGTATTAACCCATAAAGACCCAAACATCCACCGTAGCCCAAAATCATCTAAAATGTTGAATCCACTAATCCTATCAATCCATGGAAAATGCAGTTTGTCGTCTTTTCATGGTCATCAGATCTGAGCCATTTGAACGTTCACAGGCTCCGTAGTTACCATGGAAACACCGTCATCTTCTATAACATTGATTCACCAGTAAAACCCATAGATGGACACACTTGATTTATGTTCAGTTAATGATAGATTTGACTGAAAAAGTCCATTTTTCTTCAGTTTTTTCTGTTTTTAATATAATAAGCCTTGACTTTAATCAGAGCTTTTATGAACATGTACATGATCAGTGAATTAAATATAGGAAAAACCATGATTCACACTGAAAAATGCAAACTACAGAAGATAATATTATAACAAATGGTGATAAATCACCTAATAAAGGTTAAATATAGAAAAAAAATATTTGGGATCTGCTACAAAAAATCACACTGAGGTTAAACAAGCATCATGTGGTTCATCCGGTAGAACATATACTACATTATTGCAGCAGCTGGGGTCTGTATCATGCATATAATCCTTTTTTTATCTCTCTACTCACATTTGTATGAATCAAATAAAGCGGAAATGACCAAAAATGATGTTTAGAAAGAGGTAGTCTTATTCAGTGTCTCTATTGAGTCACAACATTATACTTAGCATTACCCTGTTGTAGCGTTTTCTGTAGAAACGTATATGTTAATTGAAACTCTGCGTGGACTGCAGAATTTTTTTATCGAGGCAAACAATCTGGTAAATCTGTTTCTAATTTGATTTAGCAACACATAGAAATTTGTGTTTCAACTAATAACACGACCCACCGATACTAGCAAAGTAGAAAGTACTCCTTTGCTCTGTTTTAATGAATCTATGAACAGTAAGAATAGTCTGTTTTCACAATAAAGTCATTAGAATTAGAAGAATTTCACTTATTTTATACGAGTTTGATCGAATTAGCCACCTGTGAGCCCCCTTCCAGTTATATGTACTGTACTGAGTGCAGAAATGTCGATTTTTCTCTCGTCTTTGATTCATTTCTTGCGTCTGACTTCAGTGTTCTAGTTCCACATTTCCGCTGGTTCACCAAAAAACATCTTGGTAGAGCTGCTACAGACTGGCCGAGAAAAACAAAAGTACAGCAGGAGGCGAGGCTTCATGTATGTGCAAAACTGAGAGCACGTATTTAACATTTTTTTATTTTTTATTTTTTTCGTGTAACATGCTGAAAACCATCTTTTTCAAGTAAATAACACACGTCTGAAGGCATTGTGTTGATAACTGGTGTCCTTTTCTGCGTGGGGACACACAACTGGCACAAAAGGGCAAATTCTGTTGATGGATGGAAAAACAATTCTTTGATAAAAACCAGTGAGTCACTTTTCACAGTTTTCCCACATCTGAGGTTTTTCAATACACTTTCAACACTTGATTTATGTTGTTTACCTTTAATTCTGCCGGTGTGGGAAGCTGATCTTGTGCTAACGTCTGTATTTTCTATTCGCTAATGCTCAAATTTGGTTCCCACTGTCACATTCCACATTGCTTATTGCTATTTTCTGTCTGGTTTTTTTAAGGCTGTCGGAGCCCATTTGCTGTTAATGATCACCCTCTTATCTTCTTTTCTTACACCACTGATCTCTTGCTGCTGCCTTTGCATTTTTGGAAGTTTTGGTTAAACCTGTAGAATGATATATGGTCGAACTAATGTAAAACCACTTGACCCTACCTGTCCAACCTTAACCTTTTTCACTGAATAACACGTCTCGAAGTGAATAATTGATGGCGAGAGACAAGCCGAGTCTCCAAGTACTTCAGTCTGTCTCATTTCCTATAATGATGCAAACTCTATTTTCTTTCTTTCTGTTTCTTTCTATTCAACTCTTTCCATTTGAGTAAAATCTGTGTGTAGTCATATCCATAATAGTGTAATAACACTATTGATTGCATCATCTAGTATTTTGCTCATTGCTTTTTGATTGGCTGATGTATTCAGGGACAGTAAATGTGTATAAATCAGAGAGAGCACCCAGAAAATAGAGAAAAGTGAGATATCATAATAAAAATACATGGTTTTCTACTGTGTGCTATGAAATCATTCCATTACTTGACAGGTTACCGACTCAAGAAATCTGTTGTTATTATTAAAATACTAATATATGGAGTAATCATATTCTTGTAAGAAAGTGATGAAAGTAATTTCTTTGCAAGACGCAGAAGTGAGTGTGTCACCGCTGTCACATCGACATTGAGTGACTGAGCTGAGGGAGAGAAGTGCAACCAGAGAGGCATGATGAGGTCGCCTGTCAAGTGAAGCAACAGGAAATCATCTGCATCTGATGTCTACCACCTTACACACACGCACACACACACATACATACGGTAATAGAGAAGACTCATAAAAGAAGAATTGTATACACACAATGATACTCACATGATAAAGAACAACAAAGTGAGTGGATGAACACACAGATGTAGACAAATAATACATAGAAGATTATTGTAACACAAATGAGGAATAAAGATACACACACACACACACACACACACACACACACACACACACACACATACCACATGATAGTTAGCTGTCTGAACTTCTGCTGAGACTAGACTCTGTCAAAGAGCGAAAATGTGTGTGTGTGTGTGTGTGTAGTTCCCTTTCTTTTGGTCATCACTTCCTGAGGAAAAGCATGATAACACACACACATTCACGCATGTCTCTGTCCTCTCGCTGCCGCTGTCACTCTCTGGTCAGTCAGTGAACGGACAGGGGATGCTTTCTGACCTGAAACGGCAGAAACAGGGTGAGTGGTTCAACCGGACCCTGTGTGTGTGTGTGTGTGTGTATGTGTGTGTGTTCATGTTGAATCAGTCAGGATCGTGTCGGCAAACTCTGCATGCTCTGC
>JAPTGW010000022.1:16196177-16207416 GCA_029814545.1 Apogonichthyoides opercularis
CACGATTAAATATATATTTTTTTAAACCGCATTTCATTTTGCATGAGCAAACAAACTCAAGAGAGAAGAGAATAAATATGCAAAACCCCTTCAAAAGTTTCAACAGAACAACGGTTTCAGCTTGGTATTTTTGTACTCCTATTTCCATCCAGAGGGCTAACATACTGTTTAGTGTCTTCCATCTTTATGGGTTGGTTCTGCTGCCTGTCATTACTAGATCAATGGCCCATTTGCTCATACGCAACACTAACCTCTACTTGGACAAACTGTTCGAAATGTGTTGCTAGCGACGTTCAGACTCATTTTGTGCTACAGATGGGTTAATTCTGGGTTAAGGGGTTATGGGTTAAAAGTTTTAATCAGATTAATCATGACGATGGATTAATCTGCGTTAACATGTTAATTTTGACAGCCTTAATAAATAGAAAGTGCATTTCTGTTTGCAGATGAACTACTCAGGGTAGCGTTGACATGAATCACTTGACTATACAAAGCCCATTACTGTAATATACAAAGACATGACTGATAGACAGGTAGCAAGAAGAGATAAGTGCCCAAGATGAAGCAGACAATGTGAGATTATTTGAATAAAATGCCATTCACATCTCCCACAACAGAGAGTTATGTGAGCCTAATAGTGATGAAACATGACATTTGTTTCATCCAGTAGTTTTATACACTGATTATCATGAACACATTGTGATATGGTGATTATGCAATAACTTAGATGTACTTACTGCTAACAAAATAGAAACTACTGACCTTGTACTTGGACAAAAGCTTCTCTTTAAGAAGGAATTGCCATGACTACAGACACTCACAGCCTGATTTCCCTCTGATAGTTATGTTGTATTTAGATGTTCTCTAATACCCTTTAAACCTGACAACACTTGAGCAAAGCAAATGCCCCCAGTATGCAACCTTTACCGTACACGTTTATAACCTGTCAGAAGTGTGATGTATACATTTTGTGTCACTACTCACTGATAAGTGTCCCCCGGCGTACAATATACTCACTTTCCAGCAGCGTAGACCTCTGCTGTGTCAAACAGATTGATGCCATTTTCATAAGCCAGCGTCATCAGCTGCTCTGCCATCTGTTGAGAGGGCAGGGGGAGAAGGAGCACAGAGGTTAAGGGATGGGGGTGGGAGATCACTGATGTGACGTGTTAGGACTTTTCAATTATTACCGTCCTCAACAGGAAGAAGGAAAGCTGCTATGGCTTCAACACAACATGTTTATATGTTCCTCATGTGGCTGCTGACCCTGTGGCAGTATGTCTTTACTTTAAGTAAAAATAGGTGTGTGGAGCAATCCAAAATATGCTGGATCATATACAGGGTTTCCATTCCTAAAGCTCTGACTGATGGAAGAGGGAAAAATCCATCTGTTCTCACCTCATCCGTTATCTGTCCACCAAATGTAACCCATGTCCCTACAGAGAGAGAAAAAGAGGGGGATCAGTGTTTAAGTACACAAACTCACATGTACATGCAGATGAACAGGTGAACAGTGATACTACATGTGCTACTTAAGTGGCTTCTGCAGGTGTCACCAAGTTAAATATAAGACTTATGAGGTCTAGGCCAGTGTAATATGCTGGTACATGGATCATGTGACATCAGAAAACTGACTACTTCGTAATAGGCTCTATCATTGTCAAAATGTACACGCTTTCTAGACCTATTCTGTTTTATTTTTATTTGGAGGACTCTGTGTTCTTTGACACAGCACGGAAATCTGACTGAATGCAACATAAACAAACATGGAAAAACAGAGACATGACACGGAACAGGGGAATTCTGAACAGATCAACCAGTTGAGACAAAATGAAAGACTGTAGCTAAAAGAGGGACTACTACTGTCATTTGGACATGAGAAGTCTGAAATATACAAGAAAAAGCCTTTTATATATCTGGAATGCAACATTTGTATTTTCCAACATTTGTGTTGAGTCAACAAGCCAGTTCTACTATTGATCCGATATGGTTATTATAGAATTTATATGTTTTGTTTAGATATTTTTGACCCATTTTAGCCCTACATTTATTTTGTTTGCTATTATAGTTGAAAGGTTTTATACACTTACGTTTTATATCACTTGTGAGTAGGAATATTTTGTTTTGAGTATATAATTCAAATGGAAAAGAAATAGGACCAAGGGTCCTGTAGTCCAATGGCATATTTAAAGACATTGATTGATATTCGTTTGACCTTTCACGGTCACTTAAGGTCAAAGGTCATGGCAAGGAAAATCCATATGTGTCTTCCTATCTATTGCCAATAGTAATTATATCAATATCTTCAACTGTTTGCAATTTATAGAACTTTGAAATTTGTCCCATTATAAACCAAGGGGGATTTTTAAAATTTCAAAAATTCATTAAAAATTTGGATGGATGGATGGATGGATGGATGCCAACTGATACCAACAGTCCATCGAACCTTTCAGGCCATTGGACTAAAAATAGGTCTTTTCCTTTGATCATTGTGTGAACTGACATAAAATTATATTGTTCTCTGGATATGAAACGACCAACATAAGGGTATGTGTTTTTGCTCATGATGCACAGTCCTACATCAAAGTGCAGAATCCAATTGAATAACTGTGCGAAATCCAAATTAGTTTAGATTAGACTAAGTACAAAATAAACATCAAATGGATTGAAGGCACTGTCACAACAAATGTATTCTGCATTTTATTGTGTTTCTTTTACCCGACTACACTGAAAATGAATGAATGACTGATATGTTCTGATGCACTGTCACAGCAATTACAGTTTCACTTTACAGGTTTGTGATGAATACTGACATCTAACAATCAAAGACATTTTGTAAGTGACATTTGTTGGAGATAAAGAAAATAGCAAAACTTTGCTAAAATAAATTCAGGACTTGTCTTGAAAACCTACAGGGAAGGTGTAACTTCAAATATGCAGAGTTATGATGATATGAATGATGTATTGAATAAAGTTTTAAGTAGTGTGTAACCTCTGAAGGATCACTGAAACTTGCCACTCACACACTTTTCTTCCAGTGTGAAAGAAGGCACTCTGTGGTTATCAGTTGACATCACAAATCTATTACATAAAGTCCTTTATGTGAAGCAAATGTCCTGAGTGTGCCTCATGATCCATGAGACTCTTACCTAATCCGAGACAGGACACCCGCAGGCCCGACTTTCCAAGGTTTCTGTCAAGAGAGAAATACATTAACATTAATGCAGCACTGAGGTGGCAGTGATTTGTGATATTTTGCACTCCAGCTGGGCTTGTCCAGAAGAGTGGGACTTCAAGCCTCATTTTTAACCCTGACTGACGAACCCTGTCATACTTCGGTAACATTTGACCAAGTTTTCCAAGTAAGGAGTTGGTTCTTAAGGATCTAGCCTAACTGTAGTAGAAGCTTAGAGTCATGGAAGCTGAGAAGGACAGGGTTTTGTATGGAACTGAAACCAGCATGCGTTTACTGCGGCACTGACAAATGTATATGGATGGCTGAGCAAAGATAATAACACGTGCACTGACAATGACGATGTGAGTGCTTAAATGCACTACATGTGTGCAAAGACATGTCAGGGGAAATTCGGAGAGGAAGTGCTTCTTAAGCAGACCCACCATGACATCCACTGAAATTTTTCACAGCACACCAGGATCCCTCAGCCGCCATCTGACTGAAATCCCCCACAGCAACGAGGAAGCTTGACTACTCACAACAACTTGCTCGTAAAGCTGGCGTCTCTGAGCCTATCACAGTCCAGACAGACCTCTCTGCTGACAATCGCAGCTTTGGTCAGGGCTTTGATTCTTTTGTGCAAGCTTTTTAAGTTTTCTAAGGCACCGATGGTTCTCAGCTAAAAGGTAACATCATAACAGATTTGTCATACACACTGAAAATGTCTTTTTATTAAGTCCCAAGTCCTAGATTTCACAGGTATCGTGTATCAGAATGATTATACACAATATACAAAACTAAGTGCACAACTTATATTCAACCTGTTTTAACATGAGATGCACTTGTAATGTAAAAAGATAAAACTAATGTGGCATCAGAGATGATGTAACATGTGCAGGAGTCAAAGTGAGTGTGTGGGAGGATATCTGATATATTTTTATAAGACTGCCTGTATAGAAGTATAGTTTAAATGATAAGGATTTGAGAGGGACACTGTGAATAGGAGTGTTGTGTGTGTAAAGTACGTGTGCAGATGTGCATGGTGTATGAGCGTGGTTGTGATTTTATGTGTGAGTGGGACCGTGTGTGCGTGGGGGTGTTTTTTTGAAGCCATAAGATTGCTGAATTGCTGTGGTGACTAACAAAACACTTCTTTCAGTGTGGTCTGAACACCAAGTCCAAAGCACTGACTAAACTGTTTGAAATGAGGACGTGAAGCTCACCAGAATCATTTCCCCTTTAAGAAGGCTTCATTTTTATATGTATAGTAGGAAGACAAAAAGGATCATCAAATGCATTAAGTTGATCTTTTATGTGTCTTCATATATGTTCTATTTTGGAGAAGTTAATCCATTTGCATGTTCCCTACTTCATCCACCATCATTAGTTCCACTTCACTGAACCACCATAGATCCTAGTTCAGTCTCTTCACAGATCTGATGATGATGTTGGCTGTTCAACTTAACATGAGGCTCTAAAAGAGAAGATGATTGCATATGATGATATAGAAAACTCAAACATTTGTTGAGTAATCAAATGCCTTATTAGGGTCAAGTGATATTAAAAAATAATAAGGTATAACTATTTCATGTGTTTGGCTCGTCAACATTTGTGCCTAACTCATTTGCTACATGGAACCTCATTAAAAAGATTTCATTTGGTCAGTGAGGGCTGTAATCGTGTTACAGTTAGAACCCGAGAGCTGATGACGTCACATATGGGAGTCCACTGACTCACAAGCACACAGTCCACAAACGCCAATGAGGAAGACGGAATGATAAGGCAATCTAGTGTAGCCTTAAGGTGCACAGCGGTGACAAGGTTAATACAAGGCCCTTCAGGCAAACCACAAGAGCTGATATACAATTAACTGCCTCTTAACTGCATAAGTAAAATACCCCCTCAGGGGCTGACGCTTGGCGTTATGAACAGATAACAGAACCCAAATGCAAATTGCTGAAAGAAATTCTTAGTGGAACACATTTGCTGAAATGTTTTTGGGTGTGTGTGTACAATAAAAATAAAATTTTACTTAAAAATTCAGCCTGACCCTGTTGTGCTTTACTTAAATTGTAGAGTTTATCTATTAACTAAGTTATCCAGTAGATATTAACGTACATTCAGAAATCTCTGGAGTAGACTTGTGTTACACCACAGTAAAACACCTAAAGTGATGACACTAATTTTTGTTGAGCAACATATTAATACAGTGCATATAAGCATGTTCAAGAAAGGATGCATCATAAACCTGTCTAATTAGATAAACCATGAGGAACTGTATAGACATGCCTCTGGCGTTTCACTATTTCCAACAGCGTGAGTTGGGGGTTATCATTCAGTCAAGCTTACTATGCAAGCGTTGCATAAGCGTGCCTTAACCATGAATACTGTGCATACAGTATCAGTGCGCTTAAGCACTTTCCTAAACCTAAAAATAAGAAACAAGGATATCACAGTACATGGATCTGCCCTTGCCACTGTTCTGACTGTAAGGGTGTCCCTTTGTCAGCACGTTGTCATGTTCAATATTTCCGTAGATTGGCCTTGAATACTGCATTGTAGGTTGCTGCAGTGACCCTCTGCCAGGGCCTGCAACCTGCAGGGGTCGAGTTCCTGCTGATCCTCAGCAGACGTGAAGCCCAGCAGTAAAGCCATCTCACTCACACCTTCCTCAATACTGAAGGAGACAGGCACAGGAGAGGACAGCTCACAACTACAGTGACATGGACAAAGACATGTGGGCCATGAGGGGCTACGAGGTTTTGCTTTGAAATACTGTCCAACGTTTCTCCAAGGTTTTGTTAACATCCGTCTGTAGTTACAATCAGCTCAGAGCCAGAGTGGAATAAGCAAGCAGCTGATTTTCATAAGGTGGGTTACTTGATTAGAGGTGATTAGGAGATCCACATGGGGGCTTGTTAAAACACACAACACATTACTTTTCAACCTGACATAATGAATCATGCAGGTCCAGGTCAAATCCTTCAGGTCTGTTACAGTGTAACAGTCCGTAAAAATGAAGTGGACCTGACAAACAGTCGAACAGCAATATATTTTTCATTGCAAAGGCAGAGGATATTAAAGGTCACCTCTGATTTACCTTCAAATCATTATTGGGTCATTGATTATCAGACTGTTGTCTCAAGAGGAAAAATGAAACAAAGTAATGATCTGTAGCAGAAAAATTAGTCTCGCCCAGCCGGAGTCAGTGTCTGGACAGGGCCGTGTGGGTCTAGCATCATCTACTATCATTCTGGAATAGGGATTAAAAATATGTCTACTTTCTGTGTCAAAACTAAGACATTTTTAGTTCAGGGTTGTTGTTTTTTTTTCCAAAACTGTAAAGTGTAGACAGTGTAAAGGAAGACAATATTGACTGAAATAGTCACCCAGTGTCAGTAGAGTACATCCTGTGAGCCAGACAACAGAAAATACCAACACAGCCAGTATGAAGAGACAAAAACAAGACATTCACTAGTTCTTCTGCTCTTGTGTCCATATTCTGGATCATCTACCTTCGAATAAAGGCACAAATATATCCCAAAAGTAATGCAGTAGCATATGTACCAATTTGTCCAAACATTTTCTATCTGTTAAGTTCTATAAAGGCTTTTTTTTTTCCTCTTTTCTTTCAATGAACCAATGAATGTGTCAGTGAATGTATGTCTTTACAGCAAATACTGCAGCAATCCCAAGCAATACACATATAAATGATGTGAAAACCACAGTGACTTCAAACATCTGTTTAAGTGTTGTGACAGTGTGGTCAGGTTGACCTCCGATACCAAGAAGGATGTTCACTCACCAATAGAGCCGGTGGCTGTAATGCTCAATAAACTGATAAACTACAACATGCTACTCATGTTACTTTGATAGAACAAGGAAAATGACAACCAAAGGGGCGGAAAACCTAGAACAGATGACTAGAAGAAACAATTATAGAGCTGAAATGGATCTGAGATGTAAAAGCTGAGACTGTGGGAGGTTTCAATCAATAGCTGCCAATACTGTTAAAAGTAGTTTGTCATTTGATCCTGTCAGGTTTAATTTGGGATGACAGAAAAAAATAACCTTCTTACTAGCCGAGCAAGAACACTGATTCTCAACAAAATCTGATGTGAGTTTGCTTTCATTTGATAACGAGATTAGTCTACGTGATACCACCCCACACCTTCATTCACATACTTCACATCCATTAGGGCTGTGTAGGATACAGAATTTTTAATGTATGCGGATATATTTCCAAACGAGAAATACAATGATGCCACTTATATCGATTTTGACGTGTAACATAACCTATCTCTTCTGTAAAGCCTCACTAGAGTCTATATAGAGTGTATAGAGTTTACATGTGTATAAAGTTTCTCTTTTTTTTCCCCTGTTATTTTCCATAAAGTTTTTAATATCTTGTATTTATAATTTACTAGAGACTACATCTACTGCCAAATAATTCCCTGTATGGGTTTACATACTTGGCAAATAAGGATGATTCTGATTCTAGTAGGCATAAATCTAAACTGTTTTCATAAAAATCCCAAATATTTTTATACACCCCCCATATTCGCGCTGTTGTTTTTAGCTAAGCATCTGTGTAAAACAAGGATAAGTGTGAGGTCTGACCTCTGTAGTAACCAGCAGCTATGTTAGTGCAATGAGACAAACTCTGTTTAATTTTAATTTCCACAGTGGCAGAAAAGAACATGTGGAAACTATTATCAGCAGAGGCCATATCAACATTGTTCTTCCCACCTTTTTAAGCATAAAACCATAAAAAGCAATATAGTTAGGCCTTGTTAAAATGTGGGACTTAAGTCAAGAAGCCCCAGGAGGCACAAAACAGGTGGACTTCAAGTCAGGTTAATGTCTGGGGACAGGACAAGACAGGGTGATGAATGAGGAAACGGGGTCGCTGAGCTGTAAACAGGAATGCGTTGAAAGATACGTTCACCGAGCGTTACTATTAATACTACCTCATTTGCACCTTCAAGTTCAGAAACGGTACAACACCAAATGCCACCAGGTTGTGTTGACTGAAGGTGGTTTCCTCCTCCGCAACATCCGTTCCACTTAAAGGGAGGGAGGAATGGAGCAACAGATGAGAAATTACACACTAAATTAGGGCCGTCCTGATGAGGCAAGACGAGCTAATAAATGGAACGAGGCACTGCTGTAACTGTGATTAAAAAAAAACATCTCTTCACAAAATATCATTATGGCTGGTAGAGGTGTGGAAATTTCTTCTTTCAAAAGATGCATCACAAAGCAGTCATCACAACTAAATCGTGAGGATGGTGAATACTCACACCTCCACTTGTAATGCACTGCAGAATGATTCATGTTTTGTTTTCGGATTATTTACATACTGAAGTGGGTCAGTTGTTGGAAAAGTAGCCATGAGCAGTAATATAGAAAACTGAGGATGCCATATGTTAAGATGCAATGAGAATCTTGCATTTAGATTAAAAAACAAGACAACTGAATCTTAGCAAATTAAATGATGAGGTCAGTTAAGATCAGTTCACCTAATGCCAGATGTGTTTATTACTTTATGTCCAATTTATTATTAACCTCATTGTTGAAAAAGCTGAATATTTGTGGTCTGTGTTGAGTACACCCTACAGACTTCATGATGCTCTATTCATACACTTCAGCTGGATTATCTTCTTTTCTATCTTTTATTGACTATTCCTGTTTCAGAAAAAGACTGATTTGTGTGGGTAAGTTGTGACTAAAGGTGAGCTGATATTTTTAGTAATTGTTCTCTGGCGGTTACAGAGCAACACAAATAATTCTCAACACCCCAGGATAAAATACATGAGAACTGAGGAGGAAATATCAGGAGTGGAATCCGTCTTAGACATTCTGAGTCTTTCTTTTTTAAGAGAAGCCAAGAAAAGTACTGTCGCCTGGAACTGGTCAACAGTTTCATGTGACCAACTGCATATTTTCATGACATTTAAACTAATTTCACTGTTGATTTCTTATTTTCTTTTTCACTGATTTTTTGGTCAGCATTTGCAGTGACTCATAAGATTCCAAATGGACACTGCTAAATACTGACATATAATTTGTAAGTCAGAACTGGCTTGCAGGCAGTGTCAAAATTGACAGCTGCCTGCAAACATGTGGAAAGACATTTCATTTGGAATATGCAACCAATTTCATTCAGCACCCGACAATGTAGAGCTGGTTAGTGAAGCACTTCAAGTCAGCTGTCAATGGCAGTTCATTTTCTTAATAGAACATAAACAGATTGTCAGCTCAGAGGGTTTTCCCGCAGCTAAATTTGTTTTTCTGCTAACTGTGGCGTTTCAGAGGCACTTGTCTGGGATAAATCTTCCAGAGCCTACGGGGTTGGAAAATTTTCTGCTAAATGCTGAAAAGATGGGAGGGAAATAGAAAGGAAAATTTGTATAGTCTATGGTGAATTCCAAGACTTTCAATCAGTTTTATGCTGTATCTTCAATGTTAGACATGAGTACACCTTCTCCTGAAATGCTTTGAAGTTGACTAACCTTAAAAAGGTATACACAAATACATTTATTGCCAAAAGATTTCATTTATTTCTGAGTGCTTTATACTGTATAAACACCTAAAATTATTTTGCTTGTGTGAATGGAACCTCTTTGGGAAAAAAAAAAAAAAAAAACCCACTAAAACTCTCAGAGGAAAGAGCAACACTGGAATCAGTATCAGTCAAGAGCAAATTGGGACCATCTGCTTAATTAAAAAAGTGGGGTTAAATATTCATAATACACATGACTAAGCATGGTGCTGAAGGGTGGAAAGTGTTTTTCACTTTAGCCTCCCACTGCAATGTAACTTTAATTTCATTTGTACAACACTTTTTCCTCAATCACTGCCTTACATATTACATAACTTGCTATTCAAAAGCCTCTCATGCAAAAGGCAAGGCTAAATATTCATTGTCAAAATGTTGATTCAGGGCTCTTTTATAAAACCTATGCAGAAGAACAGACTAGTAGGCAGCTTTCATAATCTGCAACATAGCATTTGGAAAGATTAAGAGTAAAAATTGTGCACGGATTTTTAAGGGGTAGAGTTAATCTATTTTGTCTCATGCAACACAAAACCCAAAAAGCAACGTGAACAGTCAAATACAATTCTTACTACACACAGCATAAAGGGCTTTCTTCTTGGTACTGTACAACAGAAATAATAAATCTAAGCTGTTTCTCGATCACTTAAGAAAATAACATGGAGAGCAAGATAGTGGTGCAGAGACACATACACACACATACATAAGCTTTAATTAAACTCCACCAGTGAGGCAAAGAAAGAACAGCTGTCTTCATTTTCTCCTTCAACATAACACAAGTGTGTCTCTCACATGCAAACACACTTATAGAGACATAGGCAAAATATTCCACAACAACCCCCCGTCTCACTTGCTTTCATATACACCAACACAGACCAAACCTTCGAGTACACAGAGCACACTGACACACAACACAAGCCTGCATCAATAAATGAACCATCCCACCGTTTGGCACTCTCTCTCCACATGCCCAGAGCAAACAGATGGCCAGTGTTCTGCGCGCATTTAAGATGGTACCTAAGTGGCTACAGTGCCCTGAAATCTGTGCTGTGGATGAGTCTTATATTTACATCAGAGTGGCCAAAGTGTACTCCTCTATGTGTAGCGCTCAACTACTGCCGTCTATTTATGATTCACATTTTAAGGGGGAGTGCAGGCTTTGGAAAGCTGGCTCCCTGACGAAGAGCCCTAGAATGTAGGAAAATGTCCCAGCAAGCACCCACACTCACAACGCCCCAAATTTCACACCCACAGCTTTTATCACCCAAGCCTGAGCGCTGCATGCGCCTGCATTTGTGTCACAAAATACCGGAAAAATTATGCTCAGTTCAGTCATTCTTAAGAAATGCCAAATAACAATAATCCTTCAGTTACGCACCGTGGATTCAATTTCCAAATGGAATGTGAAAAAATATTAAATGTCTAACTCTCCATTACTCATTGTTACTGTGATACATATAATAAAAAATTAGCCAGAGTTGTGGGACTGACCTTTTACTATAGTA
>JAPTGW010000022.1:16212104-16229450 GCA_029814545.1 Apogonichthyoides opercularis
GGATATGAAGAGACGCTGAGGAGGAATATTCAGAGAGCAACAGCAGCGTCAGAGAGCAGGGCATTGAAATCTGTTGTGTTCATAAGAAAGGGTAGCACATTTCTTTGTCGGTATGTTGCCCTGTAGTGTGGTTTAATGCAGTTTATTCCATCAGAAGAAAACAGGAAGATGAATGCTCACTGGACAGGACTTCCCAATAGCCTACGGCCTCAGAAACAAGGGACTCACGTGGGTCTGTTCAACTACCCATGAAATATTCATTATGTAACTTTATCTATGACAATACATTTCAAAGAAAGAGGTGTCTCAGACATAACGGTGATGTTAAATTTGATCATGATTGCTTCTTGCACTGAGTTAAGTGCTGTAAGTGATTTTAAGATTCTTTCAATTGTTGAGTATTCTTCCTGTAGGCAATTTCTGGTTCATCAACACAGGAATAATGAGGGTAGTAAGAACCAGCTCCAGCTACCACCTACTACATGCCATCTGCTATTATCATGTATTAGAAACTGATCTGATGAACAATAAATCCATTCTTAGGTGAACTGAGTAGGCGCAGGTAAGAGCGTACAGTAAAAATATAATTGGAGGTTGAAAGTAAACACCACCGTAATTGGACTGTATGCAACAGTGGCTGCAGATTGAAGAGACAGCAGATGAGGACATGCGCTCCCAGTAATATAATACTGAACCTTATCTGAGTGGACCAGCCAGTGTGCCAAGGAGATAATTAAAAGAGATGGCATGAGGAGCAGACATGTACAGTAAAAGCAGTTGAAGACGAACCTCCATCAAAAGGAATCCAACAAACGTGCTACTGCTAACTGACAGTCCTATTCTTGGAACTATGACCTTTTGGTGTCCTGGACTTTAAAAGAACCTTAAGGGGAAAGGTGGTTTAATTTGGCTGGAATCTGATTTGATTAAAGTTTGTGTAAAAAGCAGATAAGCAAAGCTCAGGGAGTGGATTTCTATGCAAATACTAGTTTACAGGGCTGCTCTATTGATTTTGCAGGTTCATGAAGATTTTCCTATTTTTAATCCCATAATTGTATATTGATGGTTTAGTTGATTTGTTTACAGATGGGGTTTTTTTTATTATTATTGTTTGATTTGGAGTGGAATTCATTTTAATTGACTGATTGGTGTGTTATTTCTTGATATTTTTGGAATTAAGTTGGGTTTCAGCTCATCAAAAACACATATTTGTATTGATATCCCCAAAGTGTATCCTTTCTCTGGTTCATTTTACCCATCACATCTGTATTACTTCTACCACATTTTTATGTTATTCCAAGCTCAATGTTCACTGAAAACAGATTTAAAAACTGATATAATATGACATTTATAAGCCTCTTGTTTTTCAATAAAACACCATTTGAAATATTTTGCTTCATCAACTGCATTCAACAGTCAATACTTACAGAAAGAAACACCACTGAACACAAAACTCAAAATAATTAATCAATAAGCCTGGAAGTCAATATCAAAATATCAAACTAACTGTGAAAATCTAAGCAATTGTGGGTGCACTTTGCATTTTGTGAGCTATTAGTCAGTAATTACAGTTAAGATGTCTAATATTAGCCCTCTGCCTCTATTGGAGCCAAGTTCTGTCGATACTGATAGTTTGTAAAGTATAGTAGCGGAGATGAATTGACTAAACTGATTGATCAGTCTATGTGGAATGGAAACAGCTGCGGCATAAGTAATAAAGAGCAAAGACTGCTGAGCTTTTACCCTCTTACATCTTATGTTGTGGGCCAAGGTGATGGGAGGCAGATTTGGGACTAGTGATATTCCAGCCGCTATGTCTCTATGCTCATTTCCGAAAGCAGTTAGCCATGACAGCAGTAGTTTCACCTGGAGTCCTTTTAACCATAGGACATGCACCACTTCCACTGCTGTAGCAACGTGATGCCACCCTTCACTCCGCTCAACTCCAGGCCCCCCAAGAGTCGTGACATAAGGAACGTACTGAGAGGTCAGGCATAGGATAGAAACTCAGGCTGCACAGATAGAGTGTCAGTCTTGTGTTCCAGCTCGCCAAGCTTGACAAAATCCCCAGAACCTTGGTAAAATACTGAAAAATGTCACCGACATCTAGCCTATGGCACACTCACTAAGAACTGCACATTAGCATGAAGATTCTATGTTATTTACATTTCTTTTTACATGTAAATGCTGACATTTGTCCAAAGGTATTACTATTTTTCCCCCACCCTGCCTTGTCTTTTTATGATTACTGAAACCATGAGATGAGTGATTTCTTTTCATTACTACACCATATAGGTCTTTTGTTGACCCCTGATTTATCTGCATCTGTAAATCTACAGTTATTGACTGTTGTGCGATATGCAAGCTCCAGTAATCAATACAAGCATGCATCATCCAACAGGCTAGTGATCCATCACCTAAATAAATCAATAGAACAGCCATTTTTCACATATTGTTCCTTCTGGCATTTTGTCCAGGTGATTGACTCCCACCACCAAATCCAAACCATTCTGCAATAGCCGCTCAGTTCTAATAATGTTTATTCACTTTAACGGTGCTATAAAAATGTCTAAAATAAAAATCAAACAGCAGTGCTTGCACAAATGCTTTCCAATTAATAAATACACCAATAGCTATAAACTGCAACAAAAATATACCAAGAGAGTGAGGAAAAAAATAAGCTCAATCCAATCAGCCATGGCTGTCACACTTACTATGGTTTAATAATTTACAGCAGGCACATCTGCCAACTTTCTTCAAATTGACAGCCTGCATTTCATTTCCTTTGCGTATCCTTGGAAAACAAAAAGGACCAAAAGACCAGATGAGCTGAAAAGACAATTATTAAAGATGACTGACACTTTATCACTGCATGAAGACATATATGGTTCTGCTAAAGAAATCAAAATGTTAGTGAGCACTCCTGACAGACATACTGAGGTTTGTCACTAACTGCTGTCAAGCACAAAGACAGTTAGCAAGGCCGTATATGCCTTCTGTTAGAAATCTTGTTAAACATGTGCCCACTTTTGAACACACAACACTGCTGTAGAGTGGCCATGAAACTGCTCAAGGGAAGGTCTTTCATCTACATACCACACTTGGCCCAAAAAACTACCCACTCTATTCATCAATGTGCACAGCGCACACACATGCTTTTTCCACCTCATTCAGGTTTTTTAAAAAAAACACACTTTGTTCAGGATTCCATTTCATTTTTCAGCACCATATTTGAGCTGTGGGCATTTCTGTGTTCATTCATCTAAGTATGCATGAGCAAATTTGGAATGAACTTCTCTTCATTGTTAGTCATAAGATAAATCTCTTTTATAAAATGCTGACACAAAAATAACTACACTAATCTTTACACAGTGCCATAATATGTGGCTGGTAAATTGCTAATTAATGAGACTGTGTTTGCAGTGAGCACAGAAGGGTGGAATGTGCTCAAGTGAAAGCATGACTGTTCTCTTGTGATAAAAAAAAAAAAATAAGTAATTTTTGTGTCAAGGCGGTTGGAAACAATTGAACAATCACTGAAAACCATATCAGGTCCATTGTTAGTATGTATTCGGTGGCTGGTTGTTAGGTAGCGCTGTTGAACAAATCTCAGTGTAAAGAAAATAAATCCATTTCCTCCTACTCAACATATCACGATGTCTTCCCTTGTGTCACGGCCTTCGCCTCCTTGCGCTGATGAAGTGTCTGATTTGTGGTTATCCAAAAATCTACCAAGCTGCTTAAATCCTTCTGAGACACTCAATCAGTGTGAGTGAATGCAAAGCACTGATAGGGCCCTGCACTTCATTCAATATGCGGGGGAGGAAGCGGAGAGGAAAGCTGTAGATATACAGCAGCACACGTGTGTTGCACTGATCACGACAACAGCTGAATCAAATTCACCAGTACCACCAACAACACTCTTTTCAGGGGAGTACAGATGGAAGAAGACAAATGAAAGACAACAATATCCAGATTTTGCTATCTAGCCCAAGAGCGGTAAACACGACCAAACAGCTTTACAATGAGCTGCACGAAAGAATTGTACTTATTGACAATTTCACATCCTTTATTATACCAATGCCAAGAAAAGACGAGCTGCAGAACACAAACACAATTACAATTATTGGTTTTGTCTTGTTCATTCTTGAAGCCCTGATCAGCCAGAGGCTTTTGCAATCGATGATGCCATGTTATAATGAAGCCCCAGGGGTCTGTCCTGGTAGTTCAGGAGTTCTAGCTCAGACAACTAAACTCTCTCAAAGTACAACCCAACATACTGTGCTATGAGGCACAGTGGTGAGGAGAGCACGATGGCTAGTTTAATCGAAACTACTGTGACCTAAAGATACTGTGGGGTACCATCATGAGCAGTGATCCTTCACCACAATGGCAGCATTAGCTCTAAAAATAGGAACTGGCTCTGAATCAATTCTACACAGTTTGCCTAGACAAAAAAGACAAAAAAAAAAAAAAAAGCCCTTGGTCTTTCACTAATGTGCTCTCAGGGGCTGTCTGGGTACCTCCATGGAGCTGGGATTGGCACATGAACTGGCATCCAGAATTGCTGCAGGGTGCTGGACCTGATCTGTCAGGCTAGTTTAGAGAGCACTGGCTTTTTGCAAAACCACTGCAGAGACAACTGGAGAGATCCTGATTATTGTAAAATCTGCACTAAAATAATGTATTATATCTTAACTGTATTCATAAATATCAAATCAGACATTGTTCATTTGCTCAGTTTTATACAAATCCACCTTTTTTTCTTTTTAAATTGAAATTACTTAATTTAATATAAGGGGGAGATGGAATGCCATTTGTCAGGAGCTCCTGGTGATTATTAGTGCATCCCAGACAATAAGCAGAACCCCATCTTTTGTTATCTACTAGCCAGCTGTCCTGTGAAAGGTTTAAGTTCCACTTACCAAGGGTTTAATTGAATGGCATTAGTTAGGATTTCTGTAACAGACTGAAAAGGAGCCTTCCTGAGATGAGGGGGTGGGAATTCAAAGAAGGGTGTCTGTCAGGGCTTAGGAGAGTTAATGGAAAGCGATGTGAGGTCAGACAGATTGACAGCAGTGATCGACAGATGTGGTAATGCTTTTCTAGCAGCTTAATGCAGCCTGGGGCTATGTCTAAACATTTCTAATGACTGACAGTTTAATGTTTGTAATGAGCATATAATTAACCAAAGCCATAAATAAATCATAAAATTACTGTTTACAGGTTTTCTTTGCTTCAGTATATGGTTCAGTTGTATTATTTGAGGAATAATTGTATAAACCATGTGATGGGACAAATATGTACAGTGGCACAGATTTGACAAAAGTTCCTTTACATTTGATCACATAATTTGTAGGAAAAGTTATTTCTGACACCCCACAATGTCCACATTTTAATAATACATCACAACATATTTACCTTCGATCAAAAATATTGCAGCTCCTGCAATGTGACTGTTGAACTTGGGACTTGACACAATGCGACTGTTTATATTTTGAGTTGTTCAGGATTACTCACAATGTAGAAAGACTTTGCACACTCCCAGATGAAGTATGCTGATTTGTCACCACAAAAGAAAATGACAAGAAAATATGTGAGAAGATTATAATTGTAAATACAGAACAGAAAGCATCCCAAGTAGCCCATGATGAGAGAAAAACTTGCTGTTTGTGCTGCGATTTGTGTTTGCATGGATTTTAAGGATGTTATTTCTGTCATCCTGTACATACAGTATACATAATAATTTATCTACATCACCAACATCTCCATCATTACGTTGAACTGTAACAAAGAGTTACTATGGGGTTTTAAACAGCTGTATTACAAATAGAAAAATAATGAAGAGAATCCGTTCAGGGCAAAACTATTTCAGTGATTCTGGGAATCCCTGTGATAACACAGAAACAGAGTGAGATATACACGGGTCACATGTGTGAGCAATTTTTAATTCTCCAGTACACATGACAGATTCCCTGCAGACGGCCGGGCTCAGGAGGAGATGTCGTTTCAGCTGTCCCTACTGACACATCTAACTCCGCTGGAAAGCTGAGACAATCAAATAGAGAGGACAGGGAACCCCTACTCTTATGTAATACAAAGTTGAAATCATGTGTTTTAGCTTTAACTGGAAAAATAGGAAAATGATGACTAAAAACAACTTTAGAATTTGTAGTACTTAGTTCTACAGCACATCAGTCGGTTTCTCTAGATATGCAATGTAAAACATACACAGTACAAGTATAATATGTAAACACTGTTAGAAAACATTAGTGATTTCACAGTCGACTGGGGTTTTCAGAAGCAAAGCATCTGTAAGAAGGTGTGCTTAAACAAAACAAGGCTGAGTCTCCAGGAGCATGCTTAGTAATCTGAAGAAAGAAGAGTATGAGCAGAGGGAGCAGAATAATCTGTTCTGTACAACGGAAGATACTCCCGCCTGCCTGTGTGGATTTGTCATACCTAAGGGAATGTTCACATTGAGAATCGTTGCTAGGCAGAAATGGTTTCTACTACTGCATGCATTTCAGTGGGAAGCTGCTTGTACTCGCAGTAAGGTGTCAAGGCAGTTCTAGCTGAGAACTGATAGCAGCAAAAATATGTTGTGTTAATACAACCCATTTTGAAAGATAATAATAATAATAATACAAGAACATATGAAAGTTGACATTTTTTTGGTTTAAATATGGTTTTAGTGGGGCAAACAAAACTGACTCTTGGGTCATAAATTATTTACTATTCACTGAGACAGTCAGCTGGCATGTCTAGCCTGGACTGTATCTCTTTCAGTTTGTCCAGTTCATTGGTTGGTAATTTTATTCTATCAGCATCTGAAATCAAATACTATACACATCACAAGAATGCAGGAGGCATTTCTTTCCTTACGTGAAGAAAAAACAAACATTTAATGTCATATTAGACATAATGGACTGTTATCATGGTGGTTAATCTTTTTTAAGGATTATCATCCTGATATTGTAGGCTGAGAAAACACTAAATTTGGCATGTTTACCATCGTGATACACTCAACTGCAAAATTAACGGGTGTATAAAAATAACACTGCAAAAGGCTGCAGAGTAGCCAGACATTTTTCATGAAAATGTACTGATTTTTGTCAAATTGAGTCTTACGGCTATGATGACTCACTTTGCAGTAAGTAGTATTTTAACACAACCTTTTTAGATGATGGTATCACACAGGTGCTGACACAAGCTTATAAATAAATGGTTTATACTCTGAAGAAACAAAGAATATAATAGGATCTAACTGCTGTTGGTTAATACCAAACCAGGGCAGTCAGTGTATACGCACACTATAACCCAACACATGACCAAATAATATAGGGCAGAAAATAGCAGGTAGAATATGACGCATTACTGGACAGTGTTACAGAAAGAGAATTTATATGAAATAAATAGGATGAATAAGGAATGAAGAAGAGGTTTAGACTAAACTGTTCACAAAAGATAAAACCCATGAAAAGAATCAAACAGCCTACAACACACAGCATGCCATCGGTCATGTGGACCTGGCTTTTTGCTGCATTTCTGAAAGTTTGTCAAGCGTGAAACAGAAAATTTCCCTCTGCATTAAATTTGCAAGAATGACCACAGCACCCTAGAAATCCACTAAAAGCTTCAGCAAGCATTCCATTGTCAACAGAATAGCCTACTTTTATGAATGGCCAAGTCATCCCTGACTGTTTTGCACACACTTACAAACATAAATGTAACATTTTACTGCAGGTAAAGACTTGCATCCATCGTATTTTCAGTTGCCTTCAGGATCAGTTAAATTGTTGTAAAAACGCCACGGAGCAATTTCCAACAAATTTAACAGAGTGCAGTACATTTTGATGTGAAATGAGACGTTCACGAGAAGGAAAGCTCTAGACATGGCCTTAAGAGAACTTTTAAGCAAACAAACTTTCACATTATATTCGCAGACTAAACCAGACAGTTCAGGAAATATGTGCTGAATGTTGTTGAGAAACAACTTTTATGGGATCTAAAGTGACAACAGCACAATTCTAAAGAATGTCTAAGAGGCTGAGGACCGTGGAGATGGCCTCCTACTCCCTGTCACTACCATGCAGTCAGAGTGCAATCCCCCTCTAGCCTGCGGGCAAACACACAAACACAAACACACAGACACTTAATATGTAAAGAAAAACAAATGGTGACTGTACAGGAGCATCAAACTAAAATGTGCACAAGTGATAGAAACATAAAGATGTAATGTATAATCTGATACTTTTGTCTTAAATTAAGCCCTGTGAGGCAGCAAATATCAAGAATCACTTTGCATGCAAGTCTGGAAAAAGAAGCAACAGAGCTTATGTAACACATAAAGAATCATCCCTTGAAAAGTAGGGAGAAAAAAAAAATGAATCAACGAAAGACAGAGCAGCATAATCGAGCAAGGTAGAGAGTGAATGAAGAGCAGGAGTAATGTTCTGGTAGTCCGCCAGTGGTTACATTTTACAGCACAAATAAATATGCCCACGCTTCTACACGACCCTACAGGGAGGTTCTAAGTGAATGCCACATGTGCACACCCCTTATCCTGTCCATTGTGGGCTCTGCTCTGAGATGGAGAGGCCATGAAGAGGTTACTATGTCGGTGTGACTAAAATCCACAGTTTCACCCACGCACCCCATGTGACACTTTACCGGCTCAGGGTACACACACTGACAGCCTAAATGGTGATGCCCAGAAATATTTCAACACAGGAAAACAAGAAGATAGAAAGAAAATACAGGCAAAGGACATTATCTCTGCAGGAAAAAACCAAATACATATAAACATATATATATTTTATGCCTTTAAGATGCAAACCACTTACAACAAAACTATAATGGAGTGTTCCCTTGCTTTCCAGACGCTTTTAGGTGGTGTTATGGATTTTTAAATGTGATCTGTCTGAAACTATGCATTTTGTCTAATTTTGGACTGCTATCATTGCAATATTCAGGAGAAAACTTCACGGTTGGATGACTGCTGTCTCCAGCAGCTCACTGACACTGAGTTACTGTAGCAAGTCGATTCCTCTCAGGATTACTTTCTCTTACATTTAACCATTTTATTTCTGTCTTACTGAGCTTATCTTTGACAGCTTTATTTTTTGGGCTGTCTGCACTTTGATGCCTAGAGATCAGAACAGTCACTATGACTATTTCTTCACCAGCAACAAATGATGCTATACAGACCACTAAAAGGGTAAAATAGATTAATCAAGGTCTTCTAATTATACACTCCAAACAAGAGAGTTAGAGAGAAATACTCAGAAATCTGACTACAATAATGCGACAGGTGACCCAGGAAGAAACATTGCCTAAAAATACCATATGATGCAGATCGTCAGCCCAAGTAAAGGCAGGGAAGTTTGGGCGGCTCTGTTTTTATTTATTTATTTAATAACACAAAATTCAGATGAAAAGCATGGCGTGTGCCAAATTAAGATCACCAATTAAAAAATTGTTATGGTGTAATAAAACTGATTTAAAAAGTTTGGTTGACAAAGATTGTAGAAAAACTTTTCAGTAATAATAACCAATTCTAAACATTGCATGTTAAAATCCTATTCTGGTATAATCCAAAACAATTTTCACACCTAATTTAGGCCTTTCAAATCTCTTCTCTCCCCATACAGAGTGATCATGGCAGCCTGCCATAAATGACAGACTACTAAAATGAAGTATAACAACCACAACAAACCCCAGTTGTGTAATCCTAGGCATTCCTACCACTTCCTACATTCTTTTTTTTTTTTTTGACAAGCTGTCAGATTAGACCAGGCAGAGAGCAACAAGAGAGGTCACCTCTG
Organism: Apogonichthyoides opercularis; assembly: GCA_029814545.1. Taxonomy (NCBI): domain Eukaryota; kingdom Metazoa; phylum Chordata; class Actinopteri; order Kurtiformes; family Apogonidae; genus Apogonichthyoides; species Apogonichthyoides opercularis. The sequence goes on from JAPTGW010000022.1 coordinate 16,221,932, forward strand.
GAAACCAAATCTATATAACTCCAAACACCTAAACATCACTTCCCACTCTTGTGACAAATATAAAACATGACCTCTTCTGTACCTCTCATTGACTGGAAAACTGGAAAGCAGTAGGCTTGAGGTAAAATAGTAGATAAACAGGTCGGACTGTGGGCAGATCAGCTGTATCCAGATGCAGCTGTGGATGTGACTCTACTGCTAAATTTAGCCCCCCAAGTTGGGGATAGCCTGAAGAAAATCGTCACAGTTCCCCTGGCTGACATACATGCTGCAGTGATGCGGATAGTTGCACAAAAAAAAAAAAAAAAAAAAAAAAAAGGCCATTTCATGTGGTGTGTTTATTACAGGTTGGGATTTAGCACTGCAAAGTCAACACACGAATGTCAATACTGACATTAAGAGAACATCAGAACAATGCTTTAATGCAGGGGCAAAAAAAAGTGATAAAAGGAGATTCTTTGGGCGCTGCCATGTAACAGAGCTGTTCTTTCAGGTATTAAAAACCTTTCGCCTTAACTTTAACACCAAAGCACTATAACAGAATCCAAAACACACTGTAATTTCTGACAGGATGATCACCATTGTAGGAGTGCCATGGAAGGATGCATTAAATGTACGCAGTCACTTCACAACAATAAGATACTGAGAGCAGTTGGAGGCCTTTTGTGTACTACTGATAGCATAACATCTACACCATCTAGTGGTGATGTGGCTGTTATGTTTAGAGCACTTATCAAAGGAGGTTCCAGTGATGAAATGATGGCTGAGTGAATGAAATCGTCAAATTCTGACTTTTCTTTGTTGGCCTATACTGTTGGATTTTGTGCTCTGTGTATCTATTTTGTTTCATTTGGCTTGTTTTTTTCTGGTCAGTGCTGCTAAAGAAAATTATAGCATTAATAATTCTGAGGTCTTACAGAGTTCTTCTGGCGCATTATTTGTTTCTATTGATAGTTGAGTTTGGTTTCCTTGCAGTAAATTAAGCACATGTTTCAAATAGGTACATTTTGAGCATTTTTGAGAATTTCAGCCACCTACAGTTTTCCAAAAGATATTGACATGTTATATGATACAAATAACATGTTTTTGATGTTTCTGCCCTCTAGTGGACAAAATTAAACAATACACTTTTACTCAAAAGTTCCAACTGATTCTTTTTTCAAACGGTGGCATGCACACATCAAAACCTTTCACAACGATCAGGAAATGTTTATGGTATGTTATGGTAAAACGTCCATGCATGAGCCCTTAAGTGGAGGTCATTACGATGTCCATTAGTGTTAAGTCACTTCATAAATATATATTCCTTCAGTCACATACCACTAATGAAAGACACAAGGCTTCCGGCATTTCCTCACCTCTCCTTAAACTTGCTCTCTGGCTCTTTAAGTCGAAGGACATGAACACGAGGGAAAGTTTTCTGTTGTCCAAATAGGCCCGAAGTGGTAGTATTTTGTTTCAAGGCCTACACAACGCAAATTGTCTACACTTTTTCTTGAACTGAAGGATATACGTATACAACCTTAAAACTGCACAAAAAATATCTGCTTATTTACATAGCTCACTAATATTTATTTACACTGAGAGGCAGTTGAGTATTTCACTGTATATTTAAACGTTTCAGGTGGAAAATGACTCTGAACAAAAATACTTGCTCTCTCAACAAAAGGGATTATTTACATCAGTGTGGATATTTGCCAAAGGAAAACCAAACAAAAAACACAATGTATATGTAACGCAAGACCAAGTAAGTGTAATGGAAAAAACAGGGGGAAAATAATATCAAAATAGCTTCTGCGTTTGTTGAAAAAGGTGTCTGCATTGCAAAGCACGCTTAAATGTGATCAGTAACCATGCCGGCCTGCGTTCCCAACCACAGCCCTGAAATAATGATGAGTTTGAGTCAGAGGTTGCATGTACTTGCTGACCCAATTGCAACACTAATTACAGAATTGCAGGTGATCACACTACAAGACACAGTGAATGCTGGCAGGATTTCCTCCATTTGAGCAGGTAATACTTCTGTGGTAAACCGATAACAAAGGCTAAACACAGCACAGAAATAATATAACCAACACTAGACCTGCTTGATTACAATTACCTTGCTTTAACATAGATACCCATTGTAGGAGACTGTAAATAAAGAACTGCACAAGCACTTTGCAATATTAAAGTCCCTTTCTACATGCACACTCAAAACTGCAACTAAGCTCGTCATGGGCCAGTGACTGAGTTTTACATCACAGGGAGATAACTATGGACAAGGTAAGATGCCAGTGGTGGTGACATTCAACACTGCCAGTAGACAACAGTAAAACTTGGTCATCCCAGACATGGTAACCGCAGCCAACCATAGCTACGTTCCAGTCAATGGTGCGGCTCAAAAACAACAGCAGTCATGCCTGTGTTTGGTGAAAGCTATCCATGTTCATGATCATAATAACGTCGACAAAACAGACCTTAATAGCCAACACAACAGCCGTTAAACCTTGCTGCACAGGTTCAATCTTTTGAGGAGCAACAGTCCATTAAATAATATAACTGCCTTCATGTCATGGTGTTTAAAATTGTATTCCTGCTGCTGGTCTTCATGGTGCTTCTAAAATCCACTATGACAGCTGGTTTGTATGCAACTACTGTTTCTCTCTGCTGAGGTTATGTGGTCACTCCTGTTTGTTAGATCATCTGCATGTCAACAGGATTATGCTAAAACTACCTGACCAATTTTCACGAAACTTGGTAGAAAGGTAGCTGGATCCCAACAAGAGTCAATTCTTTAACACTGAAGAGCCACAAACTAACTTAAACCAGTAACAGTTATATGAAAAGATAAATGACTAACCGACACATTAGAGGACCTCTGTTACCACAGTCAGTATCATTAACCAGTAACCCCAAAAGGACAAAAAGAAGGAAAACATGGGTCATCATTTGTTGTGTTTTTGGGGTTTAATCATACTGAGAGATGAGAAGAAAAGCGAACTGCTGGTGGAAACCTGCGCTTGTTGAATATCCTTCACTTTCATATTCCACTTGGGCCAAGACGGCTTTTAGTATTCATTTTCAGTTACCTAAATCTGCGACCTAAAAATGCTCACCAGAGAATGACAATAACTGTCAAATGAACAACATCACAGCTAAGATGTTATTGTTTATGTACATTTTACTGACATCTCTCAACACTTTAAATTTTCTGTACACCAACAGGAATGCATGGCCGGAGAAGAAGTGAGATTACCCCTGCGTTGAAGGGGAGAAGAAAAGGAAGTGTGAGTGAGATTTTAAGGGGCCAGGTAACTCCTTACGGAGCAGTCTGTCCTTCCCATGTAGTTGGGCAAATATGCCACCGACCTAGATGATGAAAATAAAACCTGAGCCCCAGTACTTTTGCATGAGTGCAGTCTGACCAGAGGACAGAGCAATACAATACTGATATTAACAAAGAAGGAACAGAGAGACGTTCCAAATGCTCATTTGTTTCCAGTGACATTTTATGTTACGAAATGATCTGAAAGCTATAACATGGTTATTTTGAGGACAACCAAATATAAAAAGACATTGCCACAGTAGCTCAATCAATCCACAGAAAAACTTTTAGCAAGTTCACAACACTTCAGAAGACTTAAAAGCATCTGAGCTCCTCTGACAACAAAGTTTCTCTCACCTGCTGATTCTCAGCACCCACCAATGTCTCTGAAGTGCCTGAATCCCTGTCAAGCTCTGCCTCTCTCTTACCTGTACTTCATGCCTGTCTGAAAAGAGACACACTCTTCCAGGGCCAGGCCATTCATCTTCAGGAAGTCCTCCATGTTCTTAATCTGGGCAGCTATTCTTTGTTCCCGGAGTTTCTGCAGCTCTGCCTGGTCAGTCGGCCTTGCCGGCGGCTGATTTAGCCCCTGGTCCGAGTGGTAGCGGTTTATCCCGCTCCGGATGCTCTCGCTGTATGACATGGACAGCATCTTGCCACTTCCACTGCTGCTGCTCTTCCGAACACCGGTGCCTGGCGCTGCCGGTTTGGGGATCTGCAGGTTTTCAGGAGGACAATAACTGGACCTGCGCCTCCCTGGGATCCCCCGGGGACCACCGGCGTACCCACCCGCAAACATGCCCCCCCCCTTCTTCTCCTCCTCCTTGTGATGCTGAGGCAAACCGTGCAGTTAAGAGCCAGAATAAAGTAGGGACACGGACGGAGCGAGGAGCCGGCAGGGTACAGCCACCTCCTTAAATAGCACCTGCTCCCATAAAAAAGAGCTCTCCTGCTTGGGGCAGCACACGGCCATGCATCCTGTAATCAGAGTCGCACAACATAGCCCAGCACCACCCTCCCCTGACAGGTACACAATGGCAGGGTTACACGGATAGGGAGCATTCAGGTGACTTGCTGGTGATTAAGGAGCAGAACCAAAGAGGGAACATGCTATCTATGGAGAGCAGACATTCAAACATGCACCAAGCAACAGGAGGTTATTCATTTCTACTCTAACTTTTGATTCTCACTGGATGGAGAGTCTCAAGACAAAGTCTGACAGCAGTCCATACAATTATTTGTGTCCAGGCCACAGAAACAGTCACAACATTTGCATTTGGGGGAAAAAAATAGGTAGGAATAATTACATGTTATTAAACTTTCACTGAATTGTTAATTTTTTAATTCCATCTTTATTCATTCAGTTTTCTTTTTGTTTCTTGAGCTGGTGAAAATAAATTTTCCCCTGGAGATGAATAAAGTTGTTCCGTATTTGTTATTAATAAGCAAACACTTCATAGTACAACAAATGTGCATTTGATCTTTAAGGTCATGTTGTTTCTTTGGAGTCCAGAATTCCAGGGAGCCAACAGCAACCACACTGGCTACTAAAAAAATATAATTTTCAAGCTGTGTTGTCTTCCTTGTTGGTGCACACTTGTGTTTCTTTAAATTACAATAAAACACATTTACCACTATGAATCTGCATGTGAGTAGTATTATTCTGAATGTATTCAACAGAGGGCAGCACTGTGCAAGAATGCAACTTGATGCTGAAGGTGCTAGTCTCCAGTAGTGAGTGCTGACCACACAAGCTACTTTCCTGGTAATGGAAAATTGCATTTACAATGCAGCTTATACAAAAATACTATTCCCATCTATAAATCTGAATATTATACCTTTAAATTTACCAAGTCTATGAAAATTGCTCTTCTGAGATTATATATATATATATATAAATAAAAGACTCTAAACACATATTAAAACTACATTTTGTATTAATATTTACATGTCACCAAAACATGCTTTATTTTTATGTCTATAATATTGAGATGTAGGATCATGTTTACAATCTTAAATTTCCAATATTACTTTAAAGATGACAGATCAAGGTAAAAATAGCATTTAAATAAAAAAAGATTTCTAATTTCCAATATCAAGATGACACTCTGCACTGCATTTTACTCTTCCCAATAACAATTACTTAATTTTACTTGTAATACGCAGTCTCTTCTTTCCAGCCACTGGGCAAAACACCCCACATAATTACCACAACACTGACAATAAACTCCTCCGAAAAGTATTGTTTTTAGTGGTAACAACCTAAGTACCTACCTAAAGCATATATATCACCTATCTTGTAATTTTTCATGTTAAACATATTACATCCTATAAATACCACATTGTTATTATTAATATTTTGACAAAGAACTAACTGCCAAGCTATCCTTATTCCACCATTATACAGTCACTGACATGACTCTGGTCTTTCATAACTTTTATATTAATTCTGGGATATCATCAGAGTTCTCCCAAACAGCTGGTTTCCCTGCATCGACGCAGAACAGATAAATATAGGAGGAGACTTCAAGCTAGGCAGCATGCACCTACACACTCACACTCTCGCCTCATCAGTTTGCCAACCCGTCATACACAAAACATACAAAAACCGCCACACAAATCTTTCCTCAAACTCACCCGATTTCTTGGGGGTCGGCTCATGAGCGAGGTTGTGGGGTTCCAGTCTGCTCTTATAAACACACACTGCAGACAGTGATGAAGCGGGTCCACCCAAACTGGGAGTGTCTTACGAGGAAACGTCTAAACCAATTAGTGAATAAGAGAGTGCATCCCTTCCCTCCCCTCACCACTTGGACCATACTCTATCAACACAACCAACACCTCCTCCCCTCCCTGTGAGATCTCAAGAAAGAAATCCATTTATGTCGTTTAGTGGCCTGTCTTGTTTCTGCTAACGGCAGCAAATAATATCAGCACTGAATTATTCACCAAAGCTTTTGCACTAAAAGCCTGTGATTGTTGTTCCACAGGAAAGAATTCTAAGAGCTGGACATTAATGAGGGCTTGAGTGCACATGAAACACACACAATCACGCATACACAGTGTACATTTAGACACACAACAAAGGACAAACCACAAAACATATTTAAGTACGATCTAACCAAGGCATTGTGAAAACCACATCAGTTAACCATGCTGTAGAGCGTCAGTAACCTTGTGCACAGTTCAAGGTCACAATCAAGAATGATCACCATGGCCATAAGCACAGAGACATCATACAATAAGTCAGTCCAGACATTCTGAGTTGATCTTGTTAATTACACATCCCATTTTCTCATCACTGCTAATGGATAAATCACTGAGGATCAAAAATGGATGCATTTATATAAATATCTAAATTATACATTATAACATTACAACGTACATATAAACTACAAATACTCACCACCTGCCTACTGTATCTTTGGTGCTGCGTACTCCCAAATTGCAATCCTGCGCCAAAAATCTTCCAAGCCCAGCTGTATAATTCACCAATGTACAATGTCATTGTAAGCACTCTGAAGAACAAAATGCTGCCATTTAAAGATCTACTGTACGTATGTGTAATAATATTGTGGATTTAGTGACACCATGCAAACAGTGTGTAAAGAGTGCAAAATTAAAACCACTACATTTTTTGTGGGAAGTTTTGTGTTATTTTGATGCTGGTTTAAGTTTTTAAGGTTGAGATGGAAAAAAAATTACACATTTCAAGATGATCTGTGTATTTTCCTGGAGAACACAGGAAGTAGACTAAACTCGCTGTCATAAGTCAGAATCGTTTTCACCAAACTGCGCAGCCCTACTCTATCTGGTCAGTCTTTTTTGATTCATCACAGGGTTTAGCGCAGACCTAGGACCATGCTACAAAAATCTGATACTCATTTTTACCCATTTTACATGGCCAGAAAATAGCAGCTGAATTAAGGTGTTTGAACATTTTTCTCAATAATATTACTTTTTTTTGCATAACATACGTAATTTTGCAAAGAGCTCAATATTATGAAAACATTTCAGGAATGACTGTTTCAACAGTTACAACTCATGAACCCCTCTTACCCTTTCTCAAGGGTGGCTGCTCCTTATTAACTGGTTCTTTCAGGGCATATGCTTTTCTTAATAATGCTTCAGTGTGACAGTTTAGTGTCTAATATAATGATACCACCCAAGGTACCATTCATTAAGTTATTTCAGACCACTGATATTTTATCC
>JAPTGW010000022.1:16317359-16328471 GCA_029814545.1 Apogonichthyoides opercularis
CCAAAAAAAAGAAAAATCAAAAATTTAACCTCTGAAATAAATAAGTGAAAAAAGTCACCAAATAAATAAACAACATTTCAGGTGGGTTTCTATGAAGATTTTCACCAAACCCACTTTATTAGTAATTGAATACTGGGAATCCATGCTGTACAGTTGCCCAAAGGCTCCTGTCCTAATCCTCACTATGACAGGAAATGTTTAATATCCCAGCACATTCTTGAATGCCTGTGAAGAGAGGGAGAGAAAGCGACAGTGTACCCCATGCCAGTATTAGAGAGAGCCATTAATGAAAAAAAAAAAAAAAAAAAATGACTCCATGTTCCTGGTGTTTTTCTGCAGGTTTGCAGTGAGAGCATTAGCAGTTAAAGCCCCTGTGCCACGATTAACAATCAAACACGCTGTGAGCCTCCATGTTATCCTCCGTCGCTCCAGCAGGAGAGAAAATCTCTTTTTTGTCACAAAATCCTTAATTCTTTCTTCTCTGAAGAAAGAGGGTAATACCAAGAATGTTTCCAATCTGCTTTGAGAAATATTTGAAGGAAAAAAAAAACTCCCAATAAAACACGTGTGAACGACGGGGTAATTGTGGACAAATGCAGCATTGAAATTCATTTTCAACTCTTTACACACCATTTCAATCTTATTTTCTGCCTGTTAACCACGTCTTGTTGGTGAGGGTGGGCAAGACTGGCCAGTATTGATGGGTAATTGTGTATAATTCACTCCGTACACACGATTTGCATCAATACAAATCATTTTTCATTCTGTGTTACTTAAAGCTTAACCCTTACCATAGAGTCGCATTTAAACGCTCATTAATGAAGGTGTCCAAACAGGCTTACATGTGAAATTTTAAAGGAAGTGAGTAAACTTGCATGTAATATTTGCAATGTAATAATTTATTTTACACATTTTATCATAAAAAAGAACAGATAAAACAGATTTTGGGCTTTTTCTTTTTAAGCCGCTGGTGGAACCCTGAATGTGGGATGTTTGTGCGCGCATAGACGACCCAAAGGTGAAATGACCTGATAGAACACTTCACATATCCAGAGCACAGCGGTTCTGTCAGTACGCACATGAAGCTTCAAAATCACACAGTAAGGAGATGTTCAATCACACATTGCTCTGGAGTCTTCCAGCTGCAGACAATTACGTGAAGAAGATTATGTGTCTACATTTATAAGCTTTAGCTAATTATTTCATCTGCATGTGTTCCTACTGCGCTGTGCAGGATTTAGATTTCCCAGGAAAGTCGAAACCGCTGTTTGGAGCAGCTTGAGTACTTGTGGTACTATCAAGATGAATTTTAATTTGTTGATGTTAATCCAATTGTTTTACAAATGTAGTAATTTAGAATAGCTAAAATAAATCCAGGGCTTTGGAAGGCGAACATAAAAGCCCACACTGGCAGTTATTTTGCTGAACATGCTTTTTCTGAATTTTAATTTCAGTCAAATACAATTACATCGTCTGAAACAGTAAGAGGAGGAGGAGGGGAGGTGTGAGAGATGATAGACTGAACAATGAGGAAGCTACCTATGAGGGAAGATTTAATATACTATACACATATGATACAACGAGGTATGGATTGTCGAACTGACCTGTGGGGAGAGCCCGTTGCCGACAGGGTTCATGTGATTGCTGGATGCTGAGGGGCTCATGAAAGTATCTGAGTAGCTGGAGAAGCTATGGCGATTGGACGAGAGGCCGTAAGCGGAGCTGCTGTCGGCGCTCAGACCTCCCTGGTGCATGGAGGACGGAGGCAGGGGTTGTGGTCTGTGCAACGTACTGCTGCCCTCTGACACCGAAAAACAGCACACACAGAGCACAGGTAAGTCACAGCAGAGGAGGATATACTCATCTGAAGCCAAAATGTAGCCTCAGACTGTCAGCGCAGTTGACTACGAGTCATGAAGTAAGTGTCTTTCCTGCAAAATGTTCATTTCATTTAATTTCTTTGAAATAACATTCTCTGAGTTTGTAGCTCTTACTAATTTGCAACCCTCGTACCTGGTTCAACTTTTCCAGTTTAATAAATATACTCATGATTGGATTCATAAAAACACCAAATTTTATATTGTTACATTTATTTAATTTCAGTTGGTAATGTATTCCAAAGTTGGCAGCTCTGGAGCAGTTTACTCAAACTGAGATCTATAATTTGGCGCTGAGACTCTGGGTTTGCCAAAACACATACTCTTTATGTATTAAAGGTGTTGTAATGGACAAAAAAAATTGATGAAAGTTTTTCTCTGTTTCATCTTGACAAAGATGTGATTGTAATGATAAGTACTTGCTGCAAGGTTCTGATATGAATCCCATGATTTATGTATAATTTATAATGTTGTTACCAGAAGTAGGAAATATGGATTTCATACCACAAATAGATAGCACTAATGTAATCTTTATCCAATTAGATTAAACTTAGAGAACAGAGGACTGCTTTGGACAGAAATATGGGTGTAAAAGTGTCCATCTTACCCTGCGATAGTGTAGTGCTGGGGTAGCTGGACTCTGGGAGCTGGTATGTGGGTAAAGTTGGCATCCCAGTGGGCGGGAATCCTCCAGGAAGCAGGTGGTTGAAGGCTGCGAGCTGATTGGCTCCAGCCTGTTTACGCCACCGAGCCCGTCTGTTGCTGAACCACACCTACAGAACATCAGATATCAAATATGTATTCAACTGAACAGGTGAATAAAAGGAAATCCACATTCAAGTTAAGTCCAATACATGTGTTGCTGAGTGACTAATGTGGACTTTTACAGTTGTTTTTGTTCTGTCTTTCATCTGTTCTTGCACAGTGAGCGTTTGTCTGCAGTCTGCTGCCTCCTGCCACCTGTGATTAATCTTCCGGTTAGTGTGAGTGGTTTGGCTGGTGGTAGTTGACAGTGAGCTCCTGTGGGAGCTGCTATAGAGACTCAGTGGTCCGTCCCTGTTGTTCTTAAGTGGCTGAAGCTGGGATCTGTGTAAACAGTCTGCCCTAAGCCCTCTTCAGAGAGAAGAAGTCATTTAAAGGTCAGAGGTAGGCCTTTAGGCTCCATATCACACACCTCAAGCATATTTGTGAGGCCATTAGATGCTTTCAGAGAGAATATCAGCGTACTGTGGACACAGATGAACACAAAGAGATACAAACTAATACTGCAGCATTTCAATTTGGCTGTTTTTATAACCTAAAAAGCCACCTAAAAAAACCAAACATTTTAACTTTAAAGTCAGGACTCAGACTTTTAAGTCTAAGTCTGTAAATAGCAAAAGCTGACAAAATGAGCAGCACCAAAGCACAGACACACAATGTCAGTTCCCTGAATGAAAGAGGGAAAATAGAACTCTTTTGAACAGCAAAGATTTACACATTTTAAAAAGGCTTCTGCTTCAACAAAACACGAATATAATCAGGCCTTTTGAAAAGAGCCAGCAACCTGTTCCATTTAACCAAGACAAGGCCTAGGCTTCAGTGTGTGCTAAGGGTTGAAGGACATTGATCTATGCCTCGCACAGGCAATTCATCAGAGTTTAATACACTGTCAGCGCAGTTCATCTACTGTTGTGTTTCAAACGGCCCGAGCTATTGTGAGAGCACATGAAAGAGGGGGACAAAAGCCCCTCCATACGCCACTGAGAACAGTGGACACAAAGAGGGGGCGTCCCTTTTAAACAGGTCTTAAAGAGGGACACTTTCAAGGGGACTTACACAGCAACATACTCTCTGCTTTTTGGGGGCTGCCTCTTTTTGTACACACACAAACATACATATAAACTCGTATCTTACAAGGGATCTCAGTCCAACAGAGATCTTAATTTCAATGTGCTTCTTTTCCCACACAGTCACTGCTCCTGTAAAGACCCACTGGTTTTTGCCTATAGCTCATTTTAGTTGCCAGTTCACTCACTAGAGAGAAAATGGGATGCAACAGGCGACGACTGTGACGGTGGTTGAGCTAGAAAAAAAAAAAAAGGGGAAACCTCAATTATGCAAGTTAAAAACCAACAGGAAATCTTTATCTCTGTAGCCTGATCGCCTCTAAAGACCCTGTTTGAATCCCTCAATCAGCTATTCCAAAACAAATGTGGTGTGTGGCTCCAGTGAAATTTCTCCTATTGGGATGTAGTGGAGCGTGGTCCAAGGTCTGAACTAAGCTCCTACTGGGCCAGACAAACAGCTGCCTCCACCAGGGGAGGGGCACGAGGGGCACACCCCTTCCCTTCTACACACTCTTCATTCACCCCACCCACCCCACAGTGCCACTTCACCTCCGACCTCATCCACTCACCCCACCCCTCCTTTATGTTCACTTTAACTTCCTTCCTTTGTCACTGAAGCTTAGGAAGGAGGTGTTCCATCATGGCAGACACTTCAACGGTGAAGTTGTTCTTTTTTTGCTTTTTTGACTTTTTATTTTTCTATTTTCAGTTCTCTCTTTATACATTCTTAACCTCAGAGACATTCTCTGCAGTTCATGCAGTAATGAACAAATGAGTAAATCAATGAATTTAATCTACAAAACTGATTAGTTGAACAAATACACAAATTACAGATAGGCCGATGACTCTGATACGACGTTTTACAAACTATTGGTATCCGTCAATAGTTAGGAGGCTTCTGAAGAGGAAAACTAACTTTGAGGGAAAACCTGAACTATAACATATAAAAAAATGACTCTTAATTGGATTGTTTATTTTTATTTAAGTATTAAATGTTAAGTTAAATCTTAGTATTTCAAGATTTACTTACTTAAATACGACAGTTCAACAGTTTTTTTGTCAAGTCAAGAAGTTCATTTAAGGCTGTTTATTTTTCATTTAGGGTGACAATTCATCTGCTCCACTCAACCTCTGTTAAAAACACATACCTTTTTCCCTGCTCTCAAATAGAATCAATTCTAAATATTCACATACTTCTTGATTTGTGCTTTACCTAAATGAAATAAGCATTCATTTGGTGTGAAAAGGGGCTTGGAAGCTCAACACTGAGGGCATTTCTATCAAACTGCAATCTCTTCTCATCTCATTCCAGTGCTTAAAACATTCTTCCACTATGGAACCTATGAATAGTATTGGCAAACACAGTTTACTCTTGGGCTTTGAAGAGGCTTTCTGCAACATAAATACACTAAACTCACCTTAACTAATAAACAAGCTGCAGCTCTATTAAGTTAACATGCACAGCCCCTGAGTGCAGTTTAAAAACACTTAAACACTCAGAAATGGAAAGAAAGGAGGGGAAGGCGTAGCTGACTTCATGGAGCTCTCTGCACACTCTGGGATAAACATGTACTCAAGTGGTGATGCACATGCGCAAAAGTGCCCATACGCTATCACACACATGCATACATTACAAAGACACACACACACACTGACTCTCACACAGAGTAATACACAGCCTGAAGCTGAGGATTTGAGGCTGCGCTCTGGAACCTGATCACAAAGTCACCTTGGACCACAGATTCTCCTCTGCTCTCCCCAATCCGGTTTAATTCTCTGCAGTATAGAGAGCTGCAGCGCTCCTCCGTGTCTCCCTATCTACCTACAAGTGTGTCACCAAATTCATGTGGCTCACTTCTGTTCTGTTTTCACGGACTAAAAGGTTTCCTTGCATCCAGTGTGCTTAGACAAGTCGGCGCTGCATCTCTGGATGGAGAAAGTTTGGGAAAGGGGGAGGGGGTGTTGTAGAAGACAGCAGTAACCCGTCTTATATGAGTCAAGCTGCTTGTGAAACAAAAGAGGCTGCTTGCAACTGAAATGAACACAGAAGAGGACAAAGGGTGAAGTTAGAAGTAAAACAAGTAAAGGAGCGAGATGCAAACCTCAAACCTGCAATCGGTGAAAACAAACCTGCAAATGGCAGCAACGCTCAGTACAGTGACACAGTTTTAGTTCCCAGATCAAGTTTAACCGCTTGCATCATTTCGTTGCCTTTAATCGTACATTCATTCTGCCAAAAGAATCATTTCCTAGTGATCAAATGGCATTTTGCATTTTGTTATCGCAGATCTGAGATAATACGCACTCATACATTGTAATGTGTGACATTGCACTGCAGTAAAAAGCTATGTGTCTATGTGTCTACGTGTCGTTTCTTTTAAATAGGATCACCCATATTTTAGAAATCTGCGTTCAGACAATCCTCCATGAATTATTTTGTCAAAGAGAAGTACTCAATATGTGACGCCTTTCAGGAGCCAATTTGCAACATTCGGTAGATGAATACCAAGAGCCGAGATAATGACAAAACAAAATGTGCTGCTGACTTCATATCCACAAAAACACAGAGGGTGATGCAACCAGCCTCAACATACAAATCCTCTTCTGTCTCATACCACGCAATAACATCCCCCCCACCCATCACCACCACTGCCACCACTAGCACCACACACCTCCTCCTCTTCTCTCCTTCCCCTCTTCTTTCCCCTCTCTCGCTCTCTCTCTCTGATTCCCTCCCTGCTTGCCTTCCAGACTGGCACTATGCTAATTAAAGTAGCTAGGAGTGTGAATTTAAGAGGAGAGTGGGATTAGTTTGATAAGTATCAGGAGTACAGAAGCACTGTACCAAAGTCATTTAAATTCTAATAATAAGAAACTGTTAGAACATTCACTCTGATGCATTGCAACAATTTCTCCTCTACAATCTACATAAATCCTATTTATTCCTTTATGAAACGTAAACCCATACTGGCGGGAATACAGTTGCCTGTTGGGTTTGGTTGTCACCACTCAGTTCTATTGTGATTTTCTCTCTTGCCGCTGGTACTCGACTGATATTATAACAATCGGGATATTGCGCAGTACCTTATGATAGCTCCCTCTTGGATTATATTTTCAGTAGCTAAACTTGTTTCAAACCATCAGCATGTGTGTGAATTTGGGAATGGTTTGAGCCCACATAGTTCCCAAAATAGGACAGTCCACAGTCCACAGTCTCCTTTTTTGTGCTCATCTTTGCGTCAACAGACCAGCACGAGTCTCAGATGAACAGAGAAACTTTTTACCAAATTGATTTTCATGCTTCGTAAAAAAGCAATGCTTATATCTTATTAGATTCCACTAAGTTTAATAGCTATATGTAGAATGTTTATTGGTAATGAAAGAGGATCTATGTGACAGATTTGGTAACGTGAGCGGGCGGCAGCATGCTGAGATGATGAGCGTCAGACAACACTTAGGAGTCAGTCTTTTAAAAACTTCGGTCTTAATAGAAGGGAATGTAATTTTCTTCATATGTGAGCGGTGATTTAGAGGCCACCAGTGTATTGACAAGGCTACATCCTGGCGATGACAACCCCCACCTGGTCGACTCAAATGACACTCTCTTCTCTGATCGCTCATGGAGAGGCTTTGCTGCCTCTTCCTGTTAAAACTGAGGGTTATCGGGTAGAAAGTGGCAGCACTCACAGCTTCGACTGAGCACACGCTGAAGGTAGACATGATTGTATCCCCTCCCACTGAGAAAACCTGGAACTAATTGCTGAGCGATATGGATCATATCCCACTATTTGTCAGCCAAAGTGATAAAACCATTGCAGAACTTGCGGTTGTGAAAGAGGTAGCTCTGCTGAAAGGGGCAGCACTGCTGATAAAGATGGATGGTGAAGGGGTCTTAAAATGGCAGGCGAGGGCAGACACAGGGGAGTTAAGTTTGTTTATGAATTTAGGTTGTGCGTCAGTGCTAAGCCAAACACTCATCCCTTCCAGAAGAAGCTAGCGGTTTAATTTACAACACTGCTCTGTCTCCTATTAGCTGTGTGCCAGTGCAGACATGTTTGTGTGAGCGCTCACCTCACAAGTACAGTTTACCTCTGCTGGAAGAACCGCATCCAACCCAAAAACTGCTTCCCACATTATCACCATGTTTAATGACAAACGTTTAACAGCAAACCATGACCGCAGACACAAATGTGAGTTAAAATATGAGCCTGTGAGACCCCCGTAACACCCCCTGCCTATACTTTCTCCAAACACTGGTTAGTCTCTGAACGACATCTGGAAGATGCGTCATTGCAGCTGTGTTGGAGAAGCTTTACTCTCAGGCCAAAGGGTCTCCTTTCTCCTGCCCTGTGATGGGCCATTTGGGCACCTATGTGGAAGTCCAGCTGGTGGACATTTTCACTGTGTTATGATACAAATAAAGCACATCTGCATACACCACGAAACTTACCCATAAATACAGTTCCTCAAGATAACATTTCAATGTACTTTAGGAGGTTTACCAATAATAGTCATATTTGATTTTCAGTAGCAGGTCATAAAAATCCATGAAACCATTTCTTGGATATTTACATGGGAAAACATTTGCTATAAAGTAAGCCATTGTACAAATAAAATTAAAAGTTGTAGCTTTACTTCATCATTAAAACCAGCTCACCAAATGCAGTGCAACTCAGGGCATTATTGACAGTATTTTGGCTTCCAGAGCTTATTTACTTGTAACCTTCCTAGAAAATTAAGTTTAAGTTGACCTTTGCGAGACTTTCAAAGCTTTTAGAAATTAGATTATGAGGAAAACAGCATTAACAAATTATAGCCATGACTCAAATTCCTCAGGTTTTCACATGACATCATTTAAGTCTATTATCTAACAGCAAAGAGACAAGAGTCACTTCGGTTTCTTTCTTCTCCAGTTTTTTTATATTTAGATATTTTCGTCAGACTCTGTAAATAAACTGGCATTACATTGTTACATGCATGGATTTTTGTCTAAAATCAGAAGTACATGATGACTCTGGCATTATGTGTGTTCACTGTATTTACTTAAGTTAAAGGAAAACATATGGTTCATCTACATTTGTGATTGAATCAAAATGTCATTTTTTCCAAATTAAATTAAAAAAATTTCTAGTGTTGGGCAAAAATAATTTTAGCCTCCAGTGTGATTTGTTTAATAATTTATTATAGCAGACTTGCCACGTACAAATCATCATTGAAGCTTTTTATGTTAGTCTCCTTTTTCCTGTCCAAATTTACTTCATCCTCATTTCTTAAACATTACAAAACTAATATACTGCCTTACAACAGCAAGGAGATAAATTTCTCTTCCCTTGAGTGAGGCATTAAACACTCAGACGTATAGGACATCCTTGCATGTTGGGGGGTTTCAAGATGGACAAAGACATGTGTGGAATCAGTTATCCCAACTGCATGTTTGTAGTGTGATGAACACTTAGCATGCGGTGAGGAGTCTGAGGGGGGGTTCAGAGGGAGTTTGAATGACTGTGGTAAGAGGAGAGGGGTGCCCCAGACCCCCTCTTTTTTTTTTTTTTTTTACTAGCGGCTGATTGTTTAATGTTGTTGTCGGGGTATGGGGTCCCTGGAGAGGATGAGGAACCCTGTGTGATATGTGGAGGGTTTTACAAGCAGCGGCGAGCTTGAAAGTGATGGGATGAGATCCTGGCCAAAGGCCGAAATGAGAAATCCATCAGGAATGCATTCCCTTTCTCTCCTCTGCTCGTTTTTTCTCCCTCTCTCCGCTTCTGCCTGAACAGCTGCTGCTATAACTCTACTGTACATATCTTCCTTCAATCTTGCATACAACCGCATGGCACTTGAACTGTCAGACAAGGTTTCGAGGTCTGAGGTGTGAAGATGGAGAGCTTCTCTGTCAAACATCTTAAACATGAAGGCTGATGGTAATAAGTCAGATTCCTTACATGCACAGAGTAAAAAAGGGTAACACTTTTCTGACAAGTATATACGTCACTACATCAAATGGCCTGCAAAAATTAAGTCTGCAGCTACTATCATTTTCGATATTTCATTAATTTTCTCATTAAACAATGAACCAGTTGGTGCATAAAATGTCAGAAAATATTAAAGAAAAACACACCTTACGTACCGACCTTAATTACCAACAAATAGTTGCATTTTTGCATCCAGTCAGTGTATTGACATTCATTTATTTTTGATGAAAATTATTTATTTTTCTGTTTTTCTGGGTGTGTGTGTGTGTGCATTACCTTCAACCAAAATGATCATTTAAATTAGCTTGAAGAAAGACTGAAAATAGGGAATTTGTTGTGAATATTTCTTCCATAAAAGATAACTAAAGTGATGACTGAATTATTTTCTGTCACTCAATAACAAAAAACAATCATATTTAATAGTGTAAATTCAGTGTTTGATTTTTTTTTTTTTTGCATTGTTTTTTATGGGAACCTCGCTACACATTATTTTGTAAAATCAACGTAACGCGATTAAAAACAAATTCATATCACCTACCTCGGAAGTGTCTGTTTTCACGCATTGTACTTTGAGCTCAGATACAAGTTGTTCACAGCAAGGAAAACTTTATTAGTAACCTGTCTTTTCTGCAATTGCAAAATCCCTACTAGTACTCTGGATAATAAAAAGTTTTTCCCATGAAATTTCAACATAAGATATTCCGTAAAATTGTTCATAGATAATTTGGTAGGTTATGTGGGTAAAAGAGCCATGAAATCATTTCTTTCATGTGCATGGAAATATCCTGTCCTTGCATTTTTCATAACGTCTCTCTGCCCTGGATGTCTACAACATGAACAATTTACATGAAAAGTTTGTGCATAGCCGGACAGCACAACAGTTAAATGTGTTTTCATGCACTGGTCTAACCTGTACTCTGGCCTCTGTGAGCTTTGTCCTCTGGGCCAGCTCCTCTCTGGTGTAGATGTCCGGGTAATGTGTCCTTTCAAAAGCCTTCTCCAGCTCCTCCAGCTGCTCAGCGGTGAAAGTAGTGCGACTGCGCCTCTGCTTCCTCTTCAGAGGCAAGTCAGGTTCTGAATCCACATCTGAACCGTCATCTGTGCGATTACCTGAGGTGGGAAGAAGGAAGAGAGCGCTATCTGTGTGATCGTGTAATAAAAAGCAGGCTAAGAAGTACTGTGTGTAAATAAACTTTGAGCTTGTTGTGGAAAAACATCCAATTTGCACAGAGAATGATGAATAATAGCTCTAACGGTATTATCTGCATTGTGAAGCAAACCCTGCTGCTCAAGAGAGGGAGATGGGAACTTAGAGGATTCAAATGACAGCTACTCCTCTGTCAGTATACAACAGAGAGAATATTATCTAAATCTGTGGATATTTATTTAATATAAAAGGGGGCCTGATATGCAATCCTGCCTCTGAGAGGGGCCCCA
>JAPTGW010000022.1:16453668-16464478 GCA_029814545.1 Apogonichthyoides opercularis
CGAGTATCTATACTTTGACTCAAGTACTGGAACTGAGTACTTTGTCCACCACTGCTCTATAGTCACCATAGGGTTACAGTACCATTTTAACTGGAAGATCTAGGCCCTTTTGTAACCCATGTGCACCTGAGCCGTCTATGATTGTTTGAGTTGCTGCAACTATAGAAAATACTTGTTTTTATTTTTGTGGATCAGCTTTCTTTTTAACACTATGATCCTGAACAAAACATGACTCTGAGTGATGCATTTCACTACAGCTTATATTGTAACCTCTTTTACCCTCATTCATTAATAATGACACACTTAAATATCTGAATTCCTCTACACATGGGAAGGGTCTATCGTCACACCTATAGGAAACCCACAGAATCGAATAGCATCACAGTAAATTCATCCCAATTGTTAGTTGGTTGTAAGTTACGCAACTTCCTTGTGCAGTTTCCTTGACATTTTAGTCAAGAACAGCAGAGTTTCTAACCTTAACTTTAGATTTTGACTGGTTCATGATGTTCTCCCCACATTTAAAACAAACATGGGAGGACACACTTTCTAACACACTTTCTTTCATTCACACCCCCTAAAAATGTAAATGACGCCGCTTTAAATTTAACAAACCACCCAGCATACAACCCTGGGGAACACTATCACAGGCATCTTCTTAATCCTCCAAACACCAATCATGCATCACTGAGGTGACACACAACTGCCTTCAATGCCTTCAGGATTTCTTGGCCTCATGAACTGAAAAAACTTTGGTTTGCTTAATATGTTAATAGTTTTTGCTGTTACTGTACACTGAATACATAATGATTGTTCTTTCATCTTTTTTCCTTTTTATTGGATATATAAAAATATTTTAAATGCAATGTCTTAACTGTTTCTTTCTTCATTGCTTATTACATTTTTAAGTACTATTCTTAGAACATTTATCAAAATTCATTGTAAATTGAAGATCTTTTAAGTATACATTATAAACAATTAGGACAACAGTACTGAGCAATACATACTTTTTTCTGTATAATGGTGCAAAAAAGTACATTTCTCCATTAGTATATGTTACCAATAATAATATTACTTTCCTGATCATCAGTAAAGACGTGATTTCTACTTCTCTATACATTTGACTTCAGAATCCTGAGGCGAAGTTAACTTTATGTTGTCCCTGTACACTGCAGGGCTTCCATGAGAACGAGAGAAAGCTGGCCCAACTGTGCAGGGCACTGCTGTTCAAAACAAAAGAACTCAGCTTGCCCCCAACAATTTCTCCAATTATCAGGACCC
Organism: Apogonichthyoides opercularis; assembly: GCA_029814545.1. Classification (NCBI taxonomy): domain Eukaryota; kingdom Metazoa; phylum Chordata; class Actinopteri; order Kurtiformes; family Apogonidae; genus Apogonichthyoides; species Apogonichthyoides opercularis. Next base: position 16,454,950 of record JAPTGW010000022.1, read on the forward strand.
TTCCCCCGCCTAATCCTGACCTCTGCTCTTTGATGGGCCCCACTTCGCCCTACCCCCGAGCACTGACATTCCACAAGTCAGGTCAGCCAATTGTCTCCAGGAAATTAAGGTGAAATTAAGATGCGCAGCTCCCCCCATCCCATATTCTTATGCATCCACTGGCCTGTCAGCACACAATGCAACAGTTAAGTACTCAAAGAAATCTTTCCCCAGGCTTGGAAAGTGATGCAAAATACATTATTTACTGTAAAACATGTGTCACTGTGAACACAAAGAGGCTTTTCTTTTATACAGTATGGCTTTCTGTGGTCTCATAATTTTGAATAGCATAAAACAGTTTTCCAGTTCTTACTTGTGGAAAGAGTGGTAAAGTTGCCAGTTTCGCCGCATTAAAAGATTAATCCTTTTCTACATAGTTAAATAAATGTTTTTCTTTGACTCTGCTTCTTATTGCCACACTTTGGCTCACCTCGATTACCTGCAGAATATACACACTGCCATACACCCCCCCCCCCCTTTGTAATAGATCTTTGGCACATGGTAACATGTTGAGGTAGGCAAATAAGAAAAAAAAGCCAACAGGAAATGATCTCACAAACACTCCCCCTCTCTGATTGCTCCCATTTTCCAGTGGCAGAAAAGAGTGAGTAATGCCTTCTGCTGCTTTTAGCCTGTTCTCCTGCTCCTCCCATGGATCGAGGTTTTGCACTCTCCTAAGTCCATTACATTGTGGATGTCTGCTCCACTGCATAGTCTGCACATGGTTTTCATTGCCCAAATAAGAGGGTAAACTCTGTGCTATACCAAAAGGAATACTTGGCTTTAAGTGAAGTGTTGTGGGGATTGTTTTACATTTGCTTCTTCATATTTACACTGTCATTATTTTTAACCAGACTATAAAAACTAATATTATTCTATTGTTTTGTGCATTGTCCATAGCAACTTGTTTTTATTTGTTGTTTTGTTATATGATGCTAAAAGCTTTCATACTCTGAACAGACAATATATGAAAAAAAAAAAAATCGCATGAAAAATAAATCTCAGTAAAAAGTGCCACGCAGCCCTTTGATCTCTAAGTGTAATTACAACCTTCATAATTAGGCCTATATTTCAGCTGAATGTGAGGTGAATGACTAAACAGGGCTTTGGGAGGTTTCCTCAAAATCAGTAGCTTGAATACTGGCATGGCATGAAGAAGATAACTGAGGATTAGCTTGTAGAAGACCCTTAAATTAGAGGCTGGAGAAATACTCATGTCAAGATATTGTCCTTGGACGTGCCAGGACAAGCTGAAGACAAAAACATTGGTAAGGCTGTCTAGAAATATTTGAAATCCAGACCAAACTGATGACATGTGTGGCACCACTGTGGGGTGTTGGAGGTATGCAGTTCAACAAGCAGAGATTAAACCATTGCACTGACAACGATCTCAGAAGGTAAATGTTTTATGAAACTGAGTGATAAGTGGGTGTGGGTGAAAACAATGACAGGTGTGGTAAGGTTGTGCCAAGCCAAACAATTTTGTCGACACATAAGAAAATCTGTTCTATCTCATGTTACTCTGAGTTTTTTTTTTTTTTAATCTGTCTTTATAGAAACGGAAAAAAAAAAAGATTTTTCTTGGTTTTTTACTGACAGTGACACACTGTCGTTATTCAGACTAAGATGCAACTGAGGGCCCACACAGTTGCATGTTGCCATTTCCTTTGGTTTAACAGTTGGATGAGTAAGTGCGGTGATGGTAAGGAAAGTTACCACAAAGAAAAGACATACAGCTTGTTTTTATGCAAGACAACACCAGTACATATTTTTCATTAAAAGATAAAATGTGTTATTTGTTAATGCAATCATTGTAATTATATAAGCTATTATGCAATGTCGCATACATGAAGATACAGAAAAATCATCTCAAGTGTTCAAGAGGGAGTTTCAATGTGAGAGAAATATGTTAATTAGACAATAATACATAAGTTACAGTTTGCTGTTTGATTTGCATTGGTATGGGCCACACAGTCCTTCCATGTCGATTATATTTAATCAGTACACCTGAGTGGATCTAACAACACTGAGTTATGACAAATCACCTCCATTAATTAAAAAACACATCCTTATACAACTATGGTATTCAGTATAGACATGATATATATTTTTTTATTTTTATGTATTTTTTATCTTTTCATTGTAACTTTGTTGAAGATGTGTATTTTAACAATGTCCTCAGATGCCCTTTGACCTCAGGAATGGTTCCTTTTTTGTTCACCCTATCATCTTTATTACCTTCTCTTTGCTATGAGTATTTAGAATGTTTTTAAAAAAAACAATTTAATAATGTACTAAGAGTATTTGTAATACAAGGTGCACTGTAAAATGAATTTCTAATCACACATACTAACTGTTCTACACCACACCCCTTTGCTGTCTATGATTAACTCCTCCTTATCCTAGTTTTTCTTTGTTATCAAATATAGCCTGGAACAGAGAAGGTTTTGTTTGCTGAACTTCACTTCCTCATTAAATCTTTAGGAAAACATACAGTAATCTAAATTTAAATAACATGGATTATTTTTAGAGACAACAGCTGAGTTACTTATTGGTCAATATTTGTTATAAACATAGAATATAACTCGAAGTTTATATTGAACTACAAAATTAATCTAGCTGTCAGGCTTTTCAAATAAGTTCTTTGTCCTTATGTATTGGTGTAATTGAACACTGAAAAGTTTAAATATGTGTATTAATGTAGCAGGTGCACTATGAGAGTTACTCTATCAGGTTTGTTAAAGGAAAAAAAAGGGAAAGTCTAAGCACAATTAACCAGGAAATCATTTTGTTCCTAAAGTTAAATATAGAAAGGAGGCGTGGCCAAATGGTTTTCACATCGTCACATTATTCCATTTTGCTTGTAATTTGAAACCGACCCCATCTCTACACAAAAGTGCTAAGACAAAAAGGACTCTTCATTGGGCATTTCTCCATAAACTTTATGAACCTGTCCCCTTACGACAATGTTCAATCTTTAAAACTGTCTAATAAATTCTTACAACTTTAACAAGAAGGCCACTTACATCCATTGTTCAACATTTAGGTGAAATCCACACGTAAACTGGTAGGCAGTGGGGGGAAAAGTCGCATGTCGTAGAGCAGCGCTTTAAAACAATTGACCAATCAGCTAGGAGGTAGACGGTAGGCGGGACGTGTTGTTTAGATAGGCAAATAATTAAACCAATAAAAAACTTCGTTGGTCGACATTATCCAATGGCGTGCGAGATCGGCCCGTTGTATCCAACGAGTGTGCATTTTCAACGAGCTCGGGAGAAAAGCGGAGACGGGCAGACATCATTTCTCTTTCAGCGTCTTTGGACTGTCCACACGAAGGCAAAGCGCCAAGAAATTAAAAATCATTTTTTCTTAAAAGGAATATACTTATCCAAATTTATTCACAACTAGCCATGGCCGACACAGCTGTTGACACGACCGCAACTGCAGAGGTTACAGCCAAGGTGCGTTTCATTCAGTCCTTTTTTTTTCCTCGGTTGAACTGTCGTGTTAAAAGATTTCGAGAACTTTTTAAAAAGTTGTTGTTTTGTGGATGTTAAGAATGGCTTCGGCTTGGGTTAAAAAACAGTCGGGTGGTCGGCGGTGGGAATAAACCTTTACCATTAACGCTACTTTATGTAAATTAAAGCGGTGATATGAAAAAAAAACTGTATAGCCTGAAGGACTGAAAATGTCGACAATTATCAGCAGCCGGTGGGATTAATTCGTATTTTTCCGCGTGGGCAGCTAAACATTATAGCTGAGAAATTAAGTGTATGTGATGTGGTTTGCTAAAAAATGTGGTGTTGAGCAGACAAAGCGGCGTAAACGGTACCGCTGAAGTGGAGCTGCTGTGGGCGGGAAGCAGCAGCAGTAACGATACGGCACGGGGTGGGATGAGAACGTGTAACATTGATTTTTCTTTTTTTGTTTTTCATTGAGAATTAAACTGAGAGCATTTTTGCCAGGTGCATTTTTGTAACGCACTTTGTCTTACGTCAGACGTGTGGCACTTTTGAATAAACTATCAAAACAATGATTGAAGACATGCTTTTACTTTGTAGGAGCTGAAAGAGAAGAAAGAAGTAGAAGTGGAGGAGGAGAAGAAGACCGAGAGCGGGGACGCACCTGCCAATGGCACTGTGAGTTGGAGATGAGGACAAGCCTCATGGCCTTTTGTCTTAGCACCCCTCATCATGCAGGTGTCGCTGCACCCGCCTCCCCCTTCTGTTCAGCTGCTCTCCACACTGTGCTTTGTTTGGGTTGTGAAATGGCACAGATGTTAGCTAGCAACGCTTTGGATGTCTCCATTGGTTTTTCTTGACTGAGGTTTCCCAGAGCCTGGTGGCTAATCCCCTGGGGAACGCTACACACATGCCTCTTTTAAGTGTCCCAATGTCCCTGAGGAGTCTGTACACATAAAACAGTCTAGGAGGATTATTCCAACTATGCTTGGGATTCTATGATATCATTTTTGTTGGTTTGCAACATGGTCTATCATCCATTACTGTTTACTTTAAAGGCCAGTGAGGCCATGTCTTACTGGACTGACATTCCCTTCTCTCTTTTCAGAATGGTGCTGATCACAGTGACAAAGTGGAGACTGCAGAGGAGGAACATAAGAATGGAAATGGTACATTTAATAAATTCAGCTTTATTTGTAAAGTTTCCAGATCTTTGAATTCCTAGGTTATTTTGTAAATATATTCACTATCTATAAGGACACCATATCTTTGTGTGTCCATAAGATCAAAATTCATTTTTGCTTTTCCTCTGGTGGTATAGTGAATCCAATGGACACTTAAATGTAAAATATCTAGCCTCTAAATGGTTTCATCTCTGCTTTACAGGGAATGCAGAGGAGGCGCCCCCTGCTGAGGAGGCTGAAGCACAGCCTGTGAAGCGTGCAGCAGAAGAAGAGGAGGTGTGTTTTCTTACAGAACACAATCCATTGATTCCTGTGGCCTGACTACATGCATTTTTTTTTTTATTCTTAATGAAATTTTTTTTGGTTTTTCATTAGGAGAAAGTGGAGACAAAAAAGCAGAAGACAGAAGAAAATGGAGAGTCAAAAGAGGCTGAAGTGGAGGCCTAGATCTCTGCCCTGCTACATGTTTGCAGCACTGTCTTAACCAGCCTGGTCAACATCGTGTTCTAGAGCTTGTGCTTTCTTTGTCTTTGAGAGATTTCTTTTTGTTTGCTCCCATGTTATCACATTGCACTGGAGTCCTGAAACATAGTGGCCCTGCCTCCTTTTTTATGAAATGTTATTTATTGGTCTTTCAAGTGAGCTTTTTTTCTACTTGTACAAATTGGGCCACACCAAGAGAACTTTTTTTTTTTTTTCTCTTCTCAAGGTTTTATATCCGTATGTTAGGAGCACAATCTCTATTATGTCAGTGCTGACCAGATGATTCATACATACAGGCAGCTGCTCACCTCCAAGGCTCATGTTGACCTTTCAGATTCACTTAAGGACCAAAGATAAGTTTTAAGCAGGGGCTAATGGACAGTTGTTGGCATTATTAGTTGAGGCATGATTTTTGTGTTAAGCTGCTAGTTAATCCTTGGCTTGGCTGCCCTGTTATCATAACAGATGGTGCAAATGAATAAAGGGGCTCTGTCTTGTGCCTCTATGATAAGATTGCTTGACCCTGTTTCACACAGGCATGATTCTCCAATGTTAATTAACCCCTCTTAAATCTTAAGGCTTTGGTCATTTGTTCTGTATGCATTCCACGCAAGTTTGTACCATTTATACTTTGTTTCTAGCGTTTTCAATGACTTATGTTAAGGCTGGGTAGCCCAGTTTTGTGTCCAAGACTGCCTTTTTCAGAACCAGAATGACATTCGGTTACTTCAGCCACTGCTTTGTATATTCTGAAACAAATAAATTGTCTTTTTACTTAAATGTGTGTGTGTGTTTTACCTGTTTGTAGTTCATTGCTGTCTCTAAAATCTGTGGCTTTATGTGTAGATGATGTCACTTGACCCAATTTTTATTAACATGGAAAATGGCTGGCTTAGATGCAGGAAGGAACTGGAATAATCTCACTCACTTAGTAATGGAAAAGGGTGCAGCAAATCAATGGGTTTACTGTCTTGTCTCCTGACTCCCCTCTGTGGTGTACTTAGGAATTGCAAATTGTTCAAGTCAAGCTTTGGTGAAGGCTGTGCGTATGTGTGTTACAATGGTAACAAGTGACAAAATAATTGACACAAGAGTCCAAAATGGCAAAATGATAATTTTAGTTTTAACTGAAGCCTAAAAAAGTATTTTACAGTAACACTGCTAATATTGAGCAATAAGTGATACAATTTAACACAAAACTCAATTGTATTTATTTTTCTCAAGCAAGCTGCAACAGCATGATCTGCACAGTTACTGTTTCCTCAGAAACATGAGCATGTTGTGCATCCAGTCAGTCCAGGAGGCTTTAATAGTAGGCAATTATTGACATTCAGCTGATGCAGCAATTATGACTTGCACCATATTGTTTGGGTGCTCATTTGTGAGAGCCAGTCAATAAAATAATCACAATGACTTGGATTTAAAAGGCTTAGAACAAGCTAAATACTTAAATTTACTCTGTTAAAGCCCTGAAGTCAGATTTGATGCTTGTGTTGAGGCAGTAAAGCATACCATTTGCCATGGCACAACAGATGTCAGAATTAAATTCTATGTACCATTTTGCAGATGAAGATGGCAACAGTAGGATGGATAAAACAATGACATTTGACCTTTCCTGTGAGGGCTAATTCAGATGGGCCAAGCATGGTGGCGCAGAAGCCTACTACCTTAAGCATGCACCCTGATGATGACAATAAGCACTTTCTGCTGGCTTATGAACCCCCACAGTTTTTCCTTGCATTGTTGTCCACCTTCAGTGTTACCCATAGTTCACATGTGTCTTCTCTTTGATTGCTGTTCTTCTGTTTTGTTCGGTTTCCGACTGAATGCTGATTCACACCCCAGTTTCAACTTCTCCTCTTCCTGATAATGACAAGAATCACTGTCATTACAATGGCAAGGCCAGGAGAAGGGTGACAGCTCACAGGGCTGTCCATGGCTTAGTGAGGGCCCAGATAGAATTTGCCACCAGTACACGTGTCTTAATGTTTTGAAGGTGTGTTTCAACCTATGAGTCATAGGTTTATGACGCTTTAGGTAAGTGGCATTGTATTAATAATTGGGACGTAATTACGAGTCACCCAGCATCAAACAGTGGAATTTGGGGATAACTCACTTGTATTTGTTTTGTGCTGCTTTGATTTGACTTTGGAATGGTACATCTAATGATTGTGTGGTTGGTAGTGTGCCATCTTTATTTACCACTTAAAATGTGAAGCCCTTCAAAAACTGCAACTGTGATTAAGCCTTGTTAAGCTTCATGTGGATATTAAGCAGGTGTTGCCAAATTATGCTATAAGAGCTCTTGAAGCTCATGAAGAGACATTAGAATTGTGTGTCTGAGTGGTCACTGGCAGCACATTCATTTAGTCAGAAAATCCTGCCTACAGTGTGATGCTAATATGCTAACTCAGAGAAACAGGCAGGTAGACATTTCTTTGGCCATATGACCAAAACAAAACATTAACAAAAGGCTTTGAACGATTACACTGCAGCTCATGCAGACGTTAGGCAACTGATAAAAGGAAGAAAAAGAGGGAAAAGCTGTGATTAGCTTGTGTGTAGTGGTCAACATTTCTAACTTGGACATCAACAAGCAAGATAAGATGATGCAAAATTTTACAGCAAAGAATTAGACTCACCAACAGCTCCACCCACGCACACAAATACACAAATCACACTGCATTCGAAGAGGCCACACATTCGTTTGCAAAAGTTAGGAAAAAAATACATGGGCACACACACTGTATGAACACACTGGTCATGTACACATATTAGAGCAGTGGCCAATGTCTGTCTGTCTGTCTGTCTAGCTCTGAGAAGAGCAGTGCTGATTGGTGTAAAATAATATATGATACTGTGCTGTACAGTGTGCGGCAGGGTGTACAGTGTGTATGTCCTATGAGTGCTGTGAAGGTCAACACACTCAGACACCAAAGTGACAGCATGAGAGTGTGTGCCCTTAAGTATGTGAGTGAGGTAAAGTAAATTAAGAGGCTTCTCTAAATGTGCACCAATAGAGGCTGGGTCTCGCTTTCGGGGGGCTCACCCTCAGGGGGGGGCAGTTGGTACACCACGCAGAGAGAGGAGTACAGACATCCCACGAATGACATCAGACTCGCAAAGTACATCACTCCCTGGGCCCCACCCACCAGTGAGGTCAGAGGTCCCATCGCCACAGAGACCAGGATCTGAGCCAGGAAATACTGGCAGCTGAGCAGAGAGATGTCCACCCCCATCCCTCGTCTGGTCCCTTCCTCTGAAGAGCCGCAAAACTGAAGAGCACAGAGGAAGAGTTAAGTAATACTTTCAATCACAAAATGCAGTAAGTTAATGTTATCCAATTACCTAGGCAAACTTAAAGATTGACTGAGTAACATATAGTGGCATCTAGTGGTGAGACTGCAGGTTGTAACAAACTAATGCTGAGGAATATGACCAAAACAAATGTGTTGCAATATTACTAGGCTTTCACAGTATATGTGTGGTATCAACCAAACAAAAACAAAGACTAAATTTGACTGGTAATGCACCTTATTGCATGCTTCAAAACATAATAAATGTGAAGAAGTCTTCATAGACATGGTGACACAACATTACAGAGGAGTTGTTCCCTCTGAAAAAATAAATGACTCATTCAAAAAGAACGACAACACAAGAATTGTTAATATTATACACTAATCAAAACCAAAGTTTTCTTATCATGTATATAATCCTTTTCTACACTTAAATCCCCTTAAATCCTACACACCCTGAACCTTTAAACTCAAATGAGTCCAGTTGAGGAAACTGACCTGTGGGCTCTGGTAGTATTCGCACAGCAGAGAGTAAGGCAGCGTGCATAAAGAGGAGAACAGCACCCCATAGGTGACACACAGAGAAAGTACCACATATAGGTTGGTGGACAGTGTGGCCAGGCCTGTGCCCAAACCAAATGCCAAGTAGGCAAAAAAATATAGAGTGCGAAGAGAAAAACGCTCCTCCAGTTTCTCCAATATGGCTAAAAGTTGAGGCACAAACCCAAAGAGAAACAGAAAGAACAGTTAGAAATCTGTGTGTAAAACCAGAGGGCAGAGCTGCACTAACAGCCATACCTGATGTATTTTACCTGAGTAGAAAGCAGCACTGAATGCATAGATGCACATGCCCCAGCAGCCCATACTGACACCAGCGTTGTAGCGTTGGTAAGCTTCAGAGTCATGGGGGGCTTTGGGGTCTCCTTCAAATACCACCTCCCCCATGAAGTCAGTATAGAAGAGCAGCATGCCTTCAAAGGACAGCCAGCCTGAAGCAGAAATAGAGAGAGTTAACCCTTGAGTGGTCTGACATCATCAACACCACCTCATTTTCTTCTCATTTTCT
>JAPTGW010000022.1:16689340-16702464 GCA_029814545.1 Apogonichthyoides opercularis
CTTTTAAATAATTTTCTCATGCCTTTGTATACAAATTGGCCTATCTGTGCTCCTAAAGGACTAGACCTTTCCTGGTTGCTGTCTTTTATTTATTAATTTTTTTTTTTTACCAAGTCATGATTGCAAAATGTATCAGATCACATTGGTATTTAATTATTTTAACTCGATGCTAGTCATAAATGGTCCTATTGTTCTGGAATCTGTTGCAGTCCAAACATCAGGAATGGATGTATAGGTATACAAATTCATTTTCAATGAGTTTTTTCTATACCAATCCAAATCTTTGGGGCTGTGTAATAATGGTAGGAGGTCAGGATACCAACACTCTGGTGTACGTGGTACCAGTTAACATTTTGTGTGTGTGTTTCTGGCTCCAGGACAATATCTGGTCACACTCAAAAATTTGCTGATGCACCACATATAATTGGCTGGGGAACCACACATCTGCTTTTCAGTCAAAGAATATGCAAATGACTGCTAAAGTAGAGGTCAACGAGGTCGCACTATTGCACAGTAAACATTCAAAGGGACAATAAGTACCCCATTGTATTTCATAAATATGCAAATCATTCAGTATTACGTAATATATAATGCACCAGTTGCAACTGCTCTGGGGGCAAAAATCATCTGTGCCAGTAGCTCAAGATAAAGACTCACTTTGATTTCCAGTCAGTGTGTTTGGAGAGAGCAACATTGGCCTTATGTCACGGCTATATTTTAAGGAGCCCTTAGATGTGGCAGTGATTGCATCAAGAGCCATGATTTTTATACAAGCCTTATTGATAATTTTCATATTTTCACCTCGTGTTGACTTGTCACCAACTTCAGCCAAGGTCATGGATTTTTCAGATTACTATAATACATAATATACGTTGTACCAATAATATTGCATTTTACGGCTAATTCTTGAAGCTATGAATAATTTGTTGTGTGAAACATTTGTTTTCTCCAAAAGCATAAACACATCTGCAGCAAGATAAAGACTTACTGAAAAATTTCATTTATAGATAAATAAATTGATTAAATATTAAAATATTGATTAAATATTAATATTACAACATTAAAAGTATTTAAGTGGTACCCCCATAGATACAATTTACATTATGTAAAGCCTTTTTTCCCCTCTTTTTTTTAAACAAATTTTTTTGCAGTGTTGAAGTCTGAGGGAACTGCTTGTTTGATTATTATGAGTTGTGGATGAATTTGCAGCTTTTCATGTACAGAATCAACCACCATCACCTTCAGTCTCTACAACAATACAATCTAATACTGAATTCTTATCTAACAAATTTCCTCCAAACATCATAATCATTAATGTTCTGAACTGGAGAGTGGTTTTAAAGATACTATTTTCTGAGAGAAACTTACAGATTTGACAGAAGATGAAATGAAATTACCCTTTAAATTGAATAAGGTGGATTATAGAACATGATGCTTTATTTGGTTTTACAGAAAATGTGAGAATTGACTATTTGTAATATCAAATGTGTGTCATAATTGAATTTTAACAGGAAAGAGTGCTGCGGTTCTGTCTCATTCATGCTAATTGGTGCATAAGAGATGTGCACAACTACTACAACTCTGCCTGCCTATCATTGTCAGCACATGTCTCTGTAGCAATTTTTCACCACTTAACTACACTCCGATAAACCCCAGTGATAACTTATAAGTCAATCTACAGAACAATACAAATAAAAATGCACATGCGTCTGTTATGTGGAAGTGGTTTAGTTTTTGGAGACAGTTTTGTCTAAATTATACGGTAGAAGCATTGCAAAAGGTGGCAGCAAGACAATTTATTTCACCACCTCAAACAAATCAGCAGACACTGTTGACAGGCTCATGTTCCTGTTACAGGCCCTGCAGTAGAGAGCAGCACAGTTCACATTTTTTCCGAAATTCCTTAGCGTTTTTTGTTCAACTCATGTTTATTCTTGTACATAAACTATATACTTTAAGGTTTTTAACACCTCATTACTATTTGAGCTTTTTGCCATATAACCATCACTAAGTTGTAGTAATTAATGTGCCTTTCACTGCCTATAAATATATTTGCCATCCTTTCTGAGAATATGGATCTGAAACTCTTCCCAAATCAAACATATTGTCCATGTTCTCCTTTTTTATTTCTCTTTATTTTATTCATTGGCTTAGTAAGCCCCCAAACACTTGTGAGTCAGGGCCATGTGGACGATGTAGGACTTTCCGAACTACATTTCAAAATATATTCAAAGTGCAAAAGGAGACAGGAAAGCAATAAAAATATTTTTCTTGATTTCATCGTACAAATATCTGATGTATGAATAAGTTCAGTTTTTAACACATTTCTTTAACACAACGTGACCTTTGTTCTCCACGTTTTGCGGGTCAGGGACAGCCAGAGCAGCTTCACTTGAGTGAGGTGTGTGGTCAGTGTGGAACAGTACAGGTCAGGTCATGAGCATGCACAGTCCACGGCTCTCTGTCCTTCTCTTTCACTGTGACTCATGTTGCATGGCACATGATGCACCACTTTCATAAAGTGACTCATCCGGAACAAAAGCACCTCATCTAAAGGGGACCAAGAATGAAACATGGACTCTTCTTTTTTTTTTCTCTCATTTTTGTGGTTTTTGCTTGGCTTTTTCTTTCCTTCAGTTTTATTTAGAACTCCAAAATCTCAAAATATGTTCATGTAGCTGTATTTTGTCTTGAATTTTACACGCATATAGCAGATAATGGGCGACTTCTGGATAGGACCTGAGTTACATCAAGTGTAACTGTACAAAATAAGCAGAGACACAGATATCTCACCACACAGCAGACGATTTATAGGAGAGGAGGAAGCAGCATGTTCCTCCTCATGACATACACAGCAGTACCTCACCTTCTAGTACTAAAACTCTAGTCCCGTCAGTAATCCTTAAAGGAATGTTGTGGTTGTCCTCTTCCTACCATTATGTTTCACTCTGTTAAGTACAGATATAATGGTCATATTTTATTGCAAGAAAAAGCTGAAAGCCAATAAATCAGCCCATATTCCTGCACCTTGATAAGTAAAAACTGCTGAAATGCAGCTGATAAGTCTGTCTCTACTTCAGATGCAACTAGAGAAGTGATTGGATTGTAAATGCATGGAATCTTGATTACAAGGAATGTGGCTTTCATTGTAAACCTTTTATATCCAGGACAACAAAGGTGTACTCTTTTTTTTTTTTTTTTTTAACAGGGAATATCAGATCATCTACTAAAACATTTAAATGTTTTGACACTAATTTCAGAGACTGACATATTTCAGATTGAGAATGAAAATGTTCTTTTCTTTAGCAAGTAATTCATCTAATTGTATTTTGAATCAAATCACATCAGTTACGTGTTGCTATGTCATAAGGAGGTTGTATACAAACTCTAAGCCCAAGTAGAAGTAAGAAGACATGCAAATCAAAAATATGGTCATCAGTCTTAGGTAGGATCTGTCAGCGAGAATGAAGACTGATGGCAGAGTAACAGTAGTCAGAGTCTCAGCTGAGAAGACTTGATTGGTAATGTGCAGGGAGAGAAGCAGTGTGCTGGAAGGTAGACTTTTGTTTTTCAATTTATTTCCTGCATGTAGATATATTTAAACTGAATAGTGTGCAGCGTAAATTCTTTCCAGGGGAGTATCTTTGTGTTTGTTTGTGCGTGCATGTGTGTGTATGGCCCCTTTAAGAAGCCTGCATTTGTTTGCTGGCTGTGTCTGGGGCCCAAAGTGGAGCTCTTTCTGTCAGATGAGTGAAGCTCTGCAGAGGCAGCCACTGGGAGTTCTGTTTCATCTCCTCTCATACTGCTCTGGAGCAGACATGCAAATCCGCTGTAATGAGCGCAGCCTGTGTGGTGGTGGGGTGGCACGGATGGGGGGATGAACTCAGGAATTTAAAGTGGAGAAAGGGAAGGTTGAGGAAAAAGGTGAGAGGCTGACAATTGTGCCAGATAGCGGAGCACGGGAATTTAAGGGGTTTAGGAGAGGGTTATGTCAGGAGCGTTGAAAGTGACAGGAAATCTTCGCTCTCAAATCAAACATTCATTAGCCCGCTGTGGCTGCTCTCCTCCGTTCGCTGTTGAAACACAGAGGTAAAGATGCAAATGGTGCCACTTAATTAGCCTTATCTTTTACACCAGCAAGATGCGGTGTGGACAAAAAAAAAACAACAAAAACAGTGCATCATCAGCATCACAGTTAGCAGATGTAATGAGGCTTTAGTGTGGATTCTGCTGAAAGTTTAGCATCCTAAAACGCTTGTTGTTGGTGTAATCCCTATTTTGTCAGTGTCTCATGAGTTTTACAGCTTACTGCACAGAGATAATATGTTACTAAAATCATTGTCGACAATAACTTGTCACTAGCAACACCAGCAATGTCGAGATAAAGGAAGTTGCAGTGTTTCTACAGTATATTTTTTAACCTACACTCGATACTTGACCAGAGTTCTGAAGAACAGTGAAAGTGCTGCAAACTTGTGGATGCACAATGTGACTGATGTGAGGATGCAGCAGGAATATTTCACCTGCTATCAGCGCTGTAGTCTGTGAAGTGTGTCATAAACCCCATTAGTCTGTGCTGTGTTGTCCAATACCTGTGCAAATGTGATTTTATTCACTCATAAAGAATGAAATCCCCGGTCAATGTTGGGATGCTTTGGCCTCTGTCTCCATTCAATAATGTAAAGCACTCAAGACTTTTGATGAGCTCTGCAAATCGATTGGAGGTTAACAGCCACCTCACATAAGCTGAGACCTACAATTTGTCATGGCATCTTTATCGCTCAAACTATCGAGGGGCATGAAGTGAGACTGTTTGGCCAAATAGATTCAGAAACTTTAAGCCCTGTGAGGTAAAATTAAGGACTTTTACAGGAAATAAAGCCTTGGAACAATATTATAGTGACTTTTCCACCACATCTCAAGGATTCTGAAGACCAGGCCAATTAGACTGGTAATGGATGAAAACACTTTGCCTGAGACACACACTGAGAGTCATTTCAAAGAGTCATTACTATCATGTGATATAGTATACTTGAAAAGACATGTACTGGTCAGAGACAAAGAAAAACAACTCAAGAAAAGACAGTCTGCCCATACATCCGTCTGTTCCATCGTCAGGTTTCTACAAGTTAAGCTTAAACATTCTCTTGGAAGAATGATGAAATGATGAGGTGTTGTTGGTCAAAGGTCAAGATAAATGTCATCTCACAAAACACATTTTTGCCCAATACTGAAGAATTCACCGGCCGATTCTGACAGAGATTCACACAAATGTGTAACAGAATGAAATGGTCACATGGTGGCTTTTTATATCCAACAGGTCAAAGGTTAACTTAACTGTTTCATCATGATGTGCTTCTAGAATACTTTTCTGGCCATTATTCAGCACCACACTCAAACTCTGAAGGCATGTTTCTTGTTGGATATGGTTCACTGGAATTAGTCTCAATATAGTGACAGCTTCACTTTCACCAAAAAACAAATCTCCTTGATTAAGCCCTTTTTAAGTCTTCTCTAAATGTATCATAAGTCTGGACTGACATGGATGTAGACTGCAACTTGAGTGGTTGACAACAACCTACAACCCCTGCAGTTCTCGAGCACTGTTTTTGTTTTGTTTTTTTAAATTTTTTAAAAATTCTTAACCTTGACTATATGATCACAAGTAATGAATGACGGTTTTCTGACATCATTCTTGTGCTGTCCTTTTCTTGCTTATTTCCTCTCCTTATCTTCCTTTTTAAAGTCTCTTCATAACCGTTGCCATAACATCAAAACATGGATGAATGCCCTACACTCACAGATTGTTGTAGTCTGTGGCTTATGCTCAGCTTGTAAGTTTTTCAAGAACCTCATCCTCCATGCTGACAGTAACATGGTGACTTCAGATCAATGTTCCTGCTGTCAATATTCACTCCACTCTGAATAGCTCATTTACTGTCTGTCTGATTGGCATGTGCTTTACTATAGGAGCACATAAAGAATCATCTGACACATAGGATAATAACGTAATCAGTGGTTTTTGTTAATGTTTTTTTTTTCTGATATGTGTTGTTACCAGTGTCCAACTCAAACTGTTTCATTAGCTCGGAGGGAGCTATTGACCCATCATGGTTAAAATTATGCTAGAAAGCAGCATAAAATGTCAGCTGCCCACTCAGCTTCTTCACCTTCCTCCTGTGAAATCAGAGTTCTCCACTGAAAATATCAGAACCAATTTCACAATAGTAGTACAATATCCACTTCTGCTTCTGTCTGACTATGCTCTTAAATTGCTGCCCTGCTGCCTCATCACACACAAGGGAGTTCCTCCTGTGTTTCTGAAAGGCTGGGCTTTCAGAGGGAGTGCTGGGTGCGGAGTCAGACGTCATCGGAGTTCCTCAGGGTGTCTGTCAGAGGCTGCCGTGGCCTTTACTTGCTACTGATTGACTAACAGGTTGACTATTGCTCATCGTTTTGCTCTGCGCTTAACTGACATTCAGGTTTATAAATATAAAGCATTGCTTCAAAATTATCACATTTGAATTGAGCTTTATGTGCAGCATTTATATTCTGAAATATCCATTGTTTCAGTTAAGTGTGGCTTTAGGATTTCTAGTGTTCTATTTTAACTGATATCCATTTAATATTATGGCCAAGAGCTGACTGCTGAACAGGAACTTTTTTTTTTTAAATACCAGAAGCCTTTTGACGTAATCTTTTTAGTGCTATCCATGTTTCATTATTGTTTATTCGTCTCCCTGGTTTCATACTGGCAAGTGTAACGTAGTTGTTAAATCTTCCAGTAACATTTAGATTGTGTAAACAAAAAAAAAAACAAAAAAAACCCAAAACATAAATTTAATAAATAAATATGCACTATGCTTCCTATAATTCTCAGATAGCTGCTTGATCTAATGATTTTGATGTCCTTGGAGTATAGTGATCATTAGTATTTTTTTTCACCTTTGTCCCAGTCTAAAATATCACAACCGTAGGAGTGCTGTCGTAAAATGTTGCTGCAGGCATTACTGATCCCCAGATCTCTTTACTTCTCCTCTTGTGCTGAGATGAGGTTGACATTTATACTGCACTGACATGTCTTGACATCTATTTGATGGTTTTACTATTAAGTTTTATATCCATGGTGCAAAATCATAATGAATTTTGTGTCTTAAATGACTAGCAGGTTAAAGTGCAGCCTCACAGAGCTGCCGGTGTTATAGTGAGTGCTAAGTCTGCTGGGAATAAATTAATCATTTCTGTAACAGATCCCTCAAAAGGAGATTTACAAAGTTACTGTCAAATCTTTCCTTGTCAGTGTAAAAACTCAAGGCCAAAAACTCCTGACTTTAGTCCTAAATCACATGTCTGCTGTCATTGTGGTAAATCCTCCGGTTTTGTGATGACCTATTGTTGTTCTTGTAAAGCAGTAACCTCGTAGTGATGAATCTTTTTTTTTTTCCAGAAGGTATTTTGACTGCAGAGCTTAAACCAACAATGACTGCTGCTACCTTCCCCCATCCACACCCAGATAAATAGCAACATTGTCTCCAGGAAACCAAATTAATTGAAATTATCTGGAACGGAGCAGGGTGAAGTGAACAGGTATAGACACACCGACAGCTGTCCGTTTCACGTGCAAACAAATACCTGGTCTTGTCATACATAGCCGCAAACACAATCAGTCTCATGTTTTACTCTGTAGTTCTGTTAATCAGTAATAGACGAAAACACTGTAGACGAAGCTGCCCCCAAATTGCCATGGAAGTCATCTGGAGAATGCCCAAGGAATTTATTAGCTTGTATAAACAGAGATAATTCCTGGTGATGTAAGACGGCGCTGGTTAAGTTCAACAGCTGATTGGAGTGCATTTATACTGTATTCTACAAGTCTGCTTAGGCTATTTTTGCGATGAGTATCACTGCAGGTATGTGACATATTCTGATTGAGCAAATTATTGATCTTGCATCTATTTTATGTGGCTTTGTGTTTGTGTGTGTTTTGGGCTTTAACTGTGCATCACTCGCACATTGTATGTTTGACTGGGTGATTGTTTCTGGATGTTAAAAACCTGACACAAGGTGTTGTTCGTCTACTAGTGGGTTCGTCTTAGTAAAGCTGAGGTTTGAATGTCAAGAAATTATGAAACTATTGACCTGTGACTTCTAATCCCTCTAATTTGTTCTGTGCTGCGTTGTGCAACTTGCCACTACATTATCTCTCCGGGGAAAGGGCATGAATTTATGGCAGAAATCTGCCCTTAAAATATTGATCAAGAATTATTGTCATTACTTCTGAAGCTTTATGTCATTACCTTTGTCACGTACGAGTTCATTCATGTAGTTCAAAGTGTTTACACATTACATGTTAAAAGAATGTGGGAGTATACACATTGCGTGTTATCAGTGGGCTGTGTTATTATCTGCAGGTACAGTATGACTCCAGGAGCATTTTAAAGAGCTTGTATGGAGGCGCAGTAAACCAGTGAAATGGGACATCAAGAGTCAAAGAGCAGCGCTTCAACAGCTTAATGATGTAGAGGCACCCAGCTCCGTCAGGCAGTAAACTCTTTAATATGCTGTTAATTATTTCTGAGAGATTGAATATTGATTAAAAGCAAAATGGCTTTAATTATAACTCCAGCTCTAGTGCCATCCTAAATGAAGACAATTTTAGGCTTTACGTGAGAGGAACATCTAACAAATGTACCGACCCTCAAGATATTTTAAATGTATGAAATGTGTTTTTACTTTGTGCTCTTAGTTCGAAAGCAAGTGCTCAGTCTTGAGTGTAGCCAGTGCTACTGCTGCGTCGCGCACCTCCTTCTCTCTCCTCCAGCTTCAGAGCTGCCAATGCTGATCCGCTGTCTACATTTGAAATTCATGACCTGATTCCTGCTCTGTTACACTTTCAGAACATGCATTGCCCACCCAGGTAATTCCTTTAAATCACGCTCAGGTAACTCGAGCATGGTTTCCTTTTAACACATCTCTGTTGTGCTTGAACATGTGGCTCACACATGCATGTTTCTGTGAATAACAATGTGGACACAAAAGCCACATTATATCCAAGTTAAATAATTTTACACACAAAAAAAAGTACCTTCTTTAAATGTTCTCCTGTCTGCATTGATTACATTGTAACGTAGACAATACACAATAATCTATGCAATTATGTGACAGTCTACTGGATTTATGATTACATCAGTTAATATTTGAACATGCCTGTCACCCAGGCTGCTTTTTTTTTCCCCCTTTTTCTTCTTAAAGTCTTTACTTCCCAAGAACTAAATTGTTCATGCAGGTTGACCATGGCTTTGCTGTAGCTGTGGGCAGTGGAGTGAATAGCTTGCTAAATCCAAGCAAATGGACCTCAGCTCACCTTACTTTACTATTTGCTTCATAGAGTACCTCAGTTTTTTTTTTTTTACTTTGGTGTTGAACTCCATCCAGTGAATGCAGATGAGGATAGTCACTCAAGATTGCCACCAAACGGTTTGCCGTGCCCATGCCTTAAGTGGTCTATTTGTGATTCAGCAGCAGGATCTTGCTAGCTGCCAGGCTGGCATGGAGTCAGCCTCCCACGGGGAGTGTGTTAATGTGCGCCTCCAGGCCGTGGGACCAGGGTAATTGGGTTCGCATGGTTGGTGTCAGGGCACCCCTGCCTCTTCCAAAACAAAGGCCACCTCCCAGGCAAGCTGTTAGGGACAGAGAGATGAACCCCTCCTGATCACTGCTCTGATTTAGTGGAAAGGCTTATTCAGTTACTGGAATGTTCTGTGTGTTTTTGTATTGACCTGGCTGCAGATTGCACAATGAGTGGAGAGCCTTTTGCTTACATGTCTTCCTTCATCTGCTTAGTTCTACAGTAAACCCTTCTCTCTGTCTTGTTTCTGTATCTGTATACATGGACATCCCTCCTTTCCAGATTCACATTAACAAGCGAAGTGGTCTGAATACAGAGGGCGTCTCTGTAATATCTGTAATATCTGACAGTGCTGCATCTTTTTGCAATTTTGCTTTTGCTTAAAGTGTATGTATCTTAGGGTCACAAACCCTGTTGCTCACTTTGTGGCCTTTCCAGACAGCCTGAAGCAACTCGGTTGATCCAAAGCCAACTCCCAGATCCTCCGCCACTCTGATCCTTGGTCTCTCTGCCTGGTCTGCTTGCAGCAGCTGCATGCTCTTTACCATGTACTCAGAAGAACTCCCTTTGTTTGGCACTAACTAATAAGACAAAGGTGTCTCTCTTGCCTTTTTAAGGTTCAGTGGGTTTAAAGGAACTCGGGGTTTAGCTTTGCTTTGTTGACAACTCTCTCTCCTCAGCATTTAACTGCCTCACAGCCACAGTTGTGCTCCCGATTGATTGGCAGAATAATTATGGACTTGATTTGTTCAACCACAGGCGAAGTGGGATTGAGGGAGTAGGGGAGCAGAAAGAGCATGTATACCATTTTTCTTTTTTAAGAGCACAGCAGAGAGGTCTGCTTGCCTGCATCTTAAAAACCAACTTTAACGCACATAGCCCACTAATAACACTGACACATAGATTGCACTGTAAAACATAGGCGCTCTTGCGCATTCTGTGAGCAGTGAGGAGGCCCCGGTTGGCGTCTGGCTCTGCTGTAGGCTGCAATAAGCTGAACAATGTGCTCAGCCGCGTGAGCAGTGAAGCGATAATTGACACATCCTAAAAATGCAAGTAAGGACTGGGTTATTAATGCTTTCTTCCTGGGGGTGGTTTCAGCGGAACCATTAAGCCTTTAATTGAGAAGGAAGACTGACATTAAAAGCTGTTGCCTTGGCACTGCCGTTACCTACTTTTTGTTTTTTAATGAAGATGAGGCTTAGGGTAGTTCATTGCATGATTACAGTGCTCACGTGCAAGCACAATGTTCAAACATACAGCTATTTTGGTTTGTGAGAGCTCAAAAATAACTCCCTAAGTCCTTTGCCTCAAGGGCTGGAAAAAGTGAGGAGTCTCCTTTTGACTGAAGGGCAGGTGAGCAGAGTTCCCACCCCTCCTTGTTTATCCCACTTGCAATTGCTAGGAAAACAAGGGCTTCTCCCACGTTGGATATAAAGCCGTTGATATGGAAGGTATGACCTGGGTTTCGGTCGAGAGTAGAGATGCCAAAGGCTTGTTACCAGGTTACATCACTGTTGTTGTTGTGAGTGCATGTGCCAAATCTTCAGGCATAACAGAGCGAGCACGCTTAGCGATTCCCCTCCCTTTTGCCAAGTTACCATCACACTACAGGAAGATTCTTGTCATAATAGGCCTCTCTCTCTTTCGCTCTCTCTCCACACTCACCAAAGTCTGGGCAGCATTTAACAATCAGTGGTGTAAATATTTATTGTGGTCTGTTTGAATCCTAGTGACACTGTTTTTAATGCAGCATTCATCACGTCTACAGTTCTGAGGTAGCCTATACGGCAGTACAGCCATCACAGGTCTTAATGGCCGTGTCTGTGTAGCTGAACAGACACATGCTGCTGGAGTCTTACCCGTGACGGATGCATAAGTGCAGTAAAAGGGGATTAATCGCGGAAATTGCAGATAAGTGCAGGAGAGCACTGGTCTGGTACCTATCAGCAGTCTTGTGTCTGCAAGTGGGAGTGAGAATGTGAGCTGAATAACCTATTCTTTTCACAGAGAGAAAACAATGACAGTAATGCACAGGTATTTTAGGGAAGTTGTTCTATGTAGGTAGCCTGGTGTTCTAGCTAGAAAATAAGAAGAGGCTGGCAGTAGAGAGGTGTTATATAATAATAAAATGTATTTATGCAGAAATTATTTGATACACAATTGTGATTAAATGGCAGTAGTAAAATACTCTAAAGCAAATCCCATTTGACATTAAAAGTATCAAATTATGCATTTTCATTCACAGCAGTCCTAAACTCTTCTAATTAAACTAAAACTATATATCTAAAGTCAACACACTGTAATTGATGAAATCTAACTTCTTTTATTCAGTGTATAGGATATACATTTTCATACTTGGATAAAGTACAAATTACTTTAACTCCTCTAACAGCGGTATCAAAATGTAAAACATAATTGTTATTCATATTTGTATGTTTTTTGACCAAATCACATGGAGCCACTGGAATGGAGATAAAGAGCTATATCAGGACCAAGTCATGCCCACATTAACCTATATTTCTTATTAAATCTTTTAATACAAGGAAGAAGGTGGCCATGTGTTCATTATTCATCTTTGAGACTGAAATTCTGTTGATAATGTTAAACACAGATCCAACACAGATCCGACTACTGTTGGTCGTTGCACGTGCTCAGCCACTGCCACTTCAAGAATATGGATGTTAAATGTTCTGTCGTTGCAGTTTCGTTATGTTGTTTTTTGCAGTAGGGATCAATCATGATTGACCATAAAGAAAACCTTTCTATTAATCTAATGCAATAGTATAAAGTTTGCAGTCATGTCAGAAAGGGTGAAATTAAGAGTACTGGTATCAGGAGTGAAGTTTGAAGTAGAAGAGCCTCGTTTTTTTTGTTCATCCCATTGGTTATTATAACACATGCACATGAACAAATGACCCTTTTCACAGGTACGCTGAAGTAAATGCTCTATTCAGTTTTTTTCTTTTTTTTTTTTAATCCCTCCTGCATATTACACTGCTTTCATCCCTGTATTTCCAGTCCCACATTCTGTTAAAACTGAACTAATTTGATTAGTGAATCATAACAGAGTTTTATGTCGTGATATTTATTACATTATTTTTAAAAAATGACAATGGAGCTATTTATTTATTTATTTATTTATTTATTTTTAGCCTCCATATCCTTGAGTAACCTTTCAGCTGAGATGTCTTGTCTCCATTGGGAATCCCCTGAAGAATTTATGCCTGTATATGTTTTTGTTTTTTTAATGCTTAGTGAGAATAGTTGGACTACATTGAAATTGTGATGCTCGTGCAATTAAACTGTTGTTTGACCTACTTCCCTTCAGCGTTTCTAAAGTTCTGCTTTGGGTAGACTCCACTCTTGAAAAATGTCTGTCACTATCCTTTAGTTGTTGTGTGTTGTTTTTTTTTTTTTTTTGTTAATTTTTTTTTTTTTTTTTAAAATTATTTTAATTTTTAATTTTAAAAAATAAAAGTTCAAAAATAATTAA
>JAPTGW010000022.1:16748643-16762784 GCA_029814545.1 Apogonichthyoides opercularis
TCGGATTTCACAAAAAAATCTGAATTGTGCATTAAGACCTGCTGTCTGAATGTAGCCTAAGTGGACCTGCATTATATACTGTTAGAAAGACAAAACAAGCTGTAGCATATTAAGTCCTGTTCCGCAAATATACTTTGACTGCTGTTCTTTATATGGTGAAGAAAGTTTAAGATGGTGAGCTTTCTGATTTCTGTCTCTTAGATAGATATTTATAACAAGATATTTATACCAGTGTGATATAGTTGATGTTTTTGAGCACTAAGCAGTAAGGCCAAATGATAAATTCTCACTTTATCTACATTTTTCAAGCTGTGGGGGAGCCAGAGCCTGTAAGTGAATGAAAATGAAACACTGCCAGACTAAGAAAATGTACTGTATCCCATATTTCATCTGATCAGAAAGCCCCAGGAGGCAGTGTTCAGAGGAACCAGCTGTAGACAGCAATAGACCGAGGTTGAGGGTGGACATGCGCTAGAGTGCAACATCAGGAAGGGGGTTAAGGGAAACAGAGAAAAATGTGCACACTTCTGGAAGCCAGACAAAGAGAAGCGCTTGCTCTGATGTCCTCCCACCAGAGATGCCCCCTCTTTGGTGTGGTCCTCCCGCATCCTAGAGTGCTCCCTGCTCCAGGCGCTGGGCATCGATCGGCTCAGTCTGATGGATGTGCTCTCTCTCTCACACACAGCCAAAGCAGCAGCTCACAATAAACACTCTGGTTTTATTATCACCTCTTCACTCTACCCAAGCCAGACTGCGAGCCATGCACTTGAGCAGCCAGCCCACATCTTAGAAGAGGAAGATGTTATGATCAAAAAATTGGACGTGACCTCTCTTGTAATGCTAGCCCACAGTGGACACAGGTCGGGTCCTGCTTTGTGAAACAGCGATGGTTTTGCATCATTGCCCTTGCTGTGATAAATCTCATAGAGAAACTCTTCGCTGGAGGGAACACTGCTCGCTGTCTCACACCCAGGGGCAGTGCAAAACATTGACTGCCCACACAAATACATGGATAAAATGGCTGCTTATTTGTACAAGATATTGCTATTGATTTTGTTTTAAATACATTTTGCTTGGCCACCTGAGTATTGGCTTTGTGTCCATTTGAGTTGCTCTCTTAATGTTGTGTGAGCCAAGGCACTAAGCACTGACCTAGATTGTTGCACTTTGTGTAATTTGTTCTTCACATGTAGTGTTACTGACACCTCTTCAAACAGAAACAAACATTCTTACATTTATGTTTTAGAGGAAGAAAATTGTCTTCAGATCTGACAATTATGTTTCGCTTAACCCAGTACCTTGCATTAAATGTCCTTGAGGTTTTCTGTTCTCTGTTTTTGCGGCTGCATGACCAGATGAGCATGACGAGTATCTTTGAAAAGTATGTATATAACTGATGTGTCTCTTTGAACACTATAGTGCACTTCTAGTAGGATTAGTAGTTCCTTTTTATCAGTGTTGCAGCTGTAGTAGAGCTGTAGTCAGTGAAGTGTATGTTTTCCACCAAATATTTCACAAATAAACCATCAAACGTGATTTTGGAGTTAATGTTATTCCCCTTTTGTAGTGCTTGAACTGTTTTTCCATCTTCATTTTCTCAGGTGACCAGTCACCCAGAACCTGTGTCCCAGTCCATGAGCCTCCAGCAGCCCCCCCAATCCCAGTACAACATGCCAGAGAGGGACAAGCAGCTCCTGTTCTCTGACTTTGAAGATCTCAGTGCCTCCTTCCGCAGCCTTTACAAGTCTGTTTTTGAGCAGTCCTTCAGCCAACAAGGTGAGTGCCCTCATGGGAGAATCAAGTGGAAAACTAATAGAAAGCCTAAGCTTCACTTATCAATGGGGCACATTGCAACAGGATGACTTTCAGAACGATTTTCCTAATGTGGGGTTGTTCTTAACAGCTGTGGGTATGGAGAATCCTTGTACACTAATTAGGTTTGCTGAGAAATGAGCAGGTATTCAACAGGCTAACTGCCTTATAGTGCAAGTCTATACTTTGCATTTTCATGGTCTTCTGCCTGAACCACATAGAAAAGGACTCATTTCATATTCAGAAGCACAGCCTGAAAGTTCATGTCTTAAATATTTCATCAGGGGATGTAAAAAGACATCACTGCATTAATACACCATCCTCCTATCTTTATATTTCTCAAATTACATGAAAGCTATCTGCGTTCTGTCATGTTTGAAATGTTTCCTATGTAGGCTCGACAGAGGAGTAGCGGAGGTTACAGGGAGCAGAAAGTTCTCAGTAAATCTGTCCAAATGAGGTTCATTTGTCATTATGATGGGGGATTTGTATGATATAATACATATGTAACGCTGGGTAGCTTTCCAAAAGCCTGAGTCCCTGCAGAACAAAATGCATTTTTGCTTGTAATCTGATTGACTGATAAACAAAGAGCACTTGACAAGTGGGGTTATGTGCAAAGTAGTCTGAGCTTTCTGTGTATAACCTACTTTCACAAATCAAATGCATTTCATGCTAATGTTTTCAAAGAGTTGCTCTCCTTTAATCTATCATCTATGTTTCATTAGTTGAAAGTTGTTACCTTTTTTATGCGCATAAAAGGGAAATCTCTTAGTCAGACAAGCTCTAGCAATTAAAAAGCGTAAATAATCGAGCTGGAGGATTTCACACTCCGCCGCTGTAGACAGTGAGCTAATTCACTGGCTTTGATAATAGGTAATGAGCTCGCATTATTTTTCTGGTGCCACGTTAATTGCTTTCTGTATTTCCCTGGTTGGACAATGGGCTTTCTGTGCTGATAAGCGATGCACCTTTGTCACCCCTGCAGTGAGTGTTACGTGCCGATTGTGGAGGTGCAGGGCTGGAGTCAGCTCTAAAAGCACTCCAGTGAAATAGGTTTACTGTGCCAAAGCTGTGAAGGACAGGGCCTCTTAAGACCACTCCCCGCCACTCAGATGATTGCAGTTGGGTGTGCAGATGTTCATGCTCCAGTCATGTCTGTTGAAGAGCCATGCAGCAGCAGCACAATGAATTTGTCAAAGACAATCCAGCGTTTTCTGCGTAGCTGAAGTGGAGAGGCGATGGCAGCTTGGGCTCGTGAACCTCAGAGACACAACTGATGCTGAGTCATTCCCTCTTACAACAAAATGGCAGCTGGTCTGTCTCAAGTGTAGAACTTGTACTTAAGAACAGTAGGCAAGGGTCCCACTACTGTAAGACGTTAAGATATATGTCTGAAGTAGCTGGATTTACATGTGAAGACCCTCCTCTGTGTCTGTCATGATATTTAAACGGACCATTCTCCGTACACATTGATCAGTGCATCCTATTCTCACCAGCTCAGGCCAAAACTAATATTTTTATGGTGCTTTTCATAAATTGTCATTTTCATTTCTTTTCTTGTGAATTGTGAATATTAGCCAGATAATTTTACTAAAACTTTATAACTTTTAAATCAGTATTTTTTGTCAAATAAACCCCTTCAGTTTCATTCAAAACCCCTCCATTTTACAATGATGACCTCTTCTCTTCACAGTATCCCTATGTTCTTTGTATGCATTTCCCTATTTTTTCCTTTTAGGACTGTAGAACCTTTAAATGTTTAGCAGTTAATAATGTGTTTCTGTTGTTTTTCTTAGTGCATGTCTTTTTTAAATGCACTGTATAGGAGTAGCTGTCATTATTTATTTTTTCCTGTACATTAATGACAAAAATGTAGATTGTCTTCAGTTCTGTTGGTAGTCTAATACCAAAATTTATACTGTGCAATCCACAAGAAAGTGTGAGGATAAATCTGAAAATTGTCAAATTTACTCAAATGGAACAAATCTATAATTTATATTTACCTACCAACATGAACCAGTTATCAAAGGAGTTTCTGTCATTTTCCTAGACAGAAAAAAAATCAGGTGACTAATAATTCCATCACATTGCCCCTTTTTTTTCTTTGGTGTATTGTTTCTCAGGTCTAATGGGTATACCGTCAGAGTCCTCCCAGCAGACCCACACCTCCTGCTCCTATCAGCACTCTCCAAGTGGCACCATCAACAATCAGAACAGCCTGTCAAACAACCAACCCAACAGCCACCCAAACAGCCACTCAGCCAACAGTGGCCAGGTGCCGCTGTCCCATCCTGCCCAAGCTCACCCTGGCCACGGCTCACCCCACGCACAGCACCTCCCACAGCACGGTGGGCCGCACAACCAACATAACCAACACAGCCAGCATGCCCAGCATAGCCAACACAGTCAGCACCAACAGCATCCACAGCACCAACAGCACTCCCAGCACCCCCAGCATGCTGCGCACTCTCAACACGGGCAGCACCCATCGCAGCACCCGTCCCACGGCCAGCACCCACAGCAACACACGCCACACCCCTCCCAACACACACAGCACAGCCAGCACCCTTCTCAACATGGACAGCAGCATCAGAGCCTCTCCCATCAGCCCCATCCTACCCAGCAACAGATGGCCTGTAACACAGGTAAGACTCACTATCTGTCATTCTCTTCCAAAGCAGCGTCGCCGTTTTGTTTCCTCCTCATCCTCTTCATCATATAGACACACGTGAACATGAGCAAACACATCCACATGTTTACGGCTGAGTTTGTTTTGTATCACTTCTCATTTTTTTTCTCATGAAGCATTGAGAAATTATTTTAGGTGCTTAACAGTAAATCATCATCTGATTTATTATCTGTGCTTTAGTGAGAACAAAGCAATGCTGCATCCAGTGACTCTGCACAGCAGCCCTTATAGAGGAAAGTGGCTCCTCCTAGTGGCTAACACACAGAACTGAAACCTTTAACAGCCTGATAAACTGTTTTATTTGGTGTTACCTTGTCATTCATTAAGGTGCACCTTGAGACTGCCTTCAGAGCTATAAAAATGTGAACACAATGTACGGCTTTATATCACACGTGGTAAATGACATTTGCAGTGGCAGTAATGTGCACTTGTCAGTAAACTATGTGATTTGGACTACATGTATTTACCCCAAGAGTGAATTTTTTTAGAAGCAAAATGACTTGTGTGCTTCTTTTATGTTGTACTGTTACAGATAGTCTGCTGTGTCTGTTTGCAGGTATACTGTCTGACTGGTACCCAAATCTGGATGCACTGAAAGAAAGCTGTCGTATTGCTAGCAGCTATAACTGGGCTGATGTCGACCTTTCACCTTTCCAAGGTGCGGTACAGACATTATCAGTAGATGTGACTGTATCTAAAAATATTCTAATAGTACATTAATTTATTTTTGTGCCATTGATATTTTTTTTAATCTATGCGCCTGTGTCAGATCTGCCCTCTTTGTTGCCACATACAGTATGACTAGAAGGAAAAAAAACATTTATAGTGAGTTGATAGTAGTGTAGTGCCCTAGCTTTTGATTGAGTGCTGAAGTGTTGACACCAGAGTTGATTATGAGTTTAATTAAACTGAGCTCTTCAATTAAATAACACTGCCTTCAAGTTTAATTACCAAAACACTGAGCCCAGCAGGTCAGTTTATCCAATTATAGTCTAGGATTGCAANNNNGGATGTTTTTAAATATCACCCACTGAAGGTTACTGACATAATGAAAATATATTACAAGAAAGTTTTTGCTTCATGTGAGTAAATTACTTTCTCGTTTACTAAATTTATACTCCTTAGACAGTCAGCTGATGCGGTTTCACACATTTCATTGTCACAAAAGCATCTTAGTGTCATGAGCTATAATCTGGTCTGATTTGACTGTGGTTGTGGTGTGTTGAAATGTACACATGTGCTTTATGTTCTTAAGGATTGAGAGAGAGTATGAGACAAGCAGAGTTGAACAACTGGTCCCTGGAACCCACCCAGATTGCAGACCTCTGCTCATCCATCAACCAGTTTTTTGCCCGTACCGGCGTAATCCAGCCACAGGGGGCAGTGCAGTCTCCTGTCTGCCATGGCTCCATGCACCCCAACAAACCCAGCCAGCACCTAAACACAGGTTTGTGTCCTGCTCCACTTTTTGTTGAGAACTGAGTTGCTAGTTTCACTTAGTTTCACTTTTTTAAGTTGTTATTTAGCTTTTTGGCATTTACCTCTCAGCGCTCTTGTATTTTTATGAACTTTTATTTTCTGTAAAAGTTTGAATATTCAGTACGAAATCTGCAGCTTCTGACTGTTTTTTTTTTTTTTGTTTTTTTTTTTCCCCTAAACCTTTGTGTCTAAAAAGTGTATAAAAATAATCTCATAAGTCTGTCTGGTTCATTTATCACACTTTTATCCCTCTGTTACTTAAAATGCAAGCAGTGTAGGTTTGCTGCACAATCTGGACTCTGCTCGTGCCCTATGCTATTCCACAGGTGTCGGAAATGAAATATGTAATATATAAAACTCAGTGTCGTTCAACTCCTGCCCACACATTTTAAAACAAACTAGAATATTTCAGAGGACTGCTACCTGTTTGGGGACATGCCATAAAAACAGTGTAGCACTTCAATTTTTATTTAGCAGCAGGATGAGTGTCCAGCCTGAGTCTCTATGTAAATAAAAGCATACATCATGGTGTGTCACCGATGGGCACACTGTTATTGGAGTTTGTTTACAGATGTTCAGTGACAGTTCATAGAGTACACAGTCTCCTGCAAACTGAACTGACTTAGATACATAACTTAAATTGAAACTGAAAGGTGTTTCTTGCTTTAAAAAAAGCTACAGGTTTGTTTTTTGTGTGATTCTTTCTGCAGGTAATCTCTACATGGATTCCAGACAGAGTATGACCATGATGGGTCCTCCAGGATATCCCCACATGCCTCCCATGAGCAGCGCAGGACCCACTATGACAGGTGACACAAAGCCAACACACAGACATTATGTCACCATATACATACTGTTTTTATGTAAAAAAAAAAAAATGGTATTATTTTTTTCCATCCTGACCTGCTGAAACCCTCTCCTCCTCATCTTTTCCAGGACACCATGCACAGATGAACCAGCAGCACATGATACCTACCAGAAACTTCCAGATGCATCGCATGCCAGCTGACGACATCCAGGATGATTTTGACTGGGACTCCATTGTCTAGCCCTAGACCCCCTTCTCACAAACAAAAGGAAAGGGAGCGAGGAGAGGAGGAGGTGGAAGCCAGAGGAAGCCAGGCTGAGCTGAAAGGCCACAGGAGGAGGAGGCCACTGTGGGTGGGATGCAGAAGAACATTTGACAAGCTTTGGAGAAAGAGGACTACGAAAGAGTCCTGACATTTTTACAAAAGCAAAACATAACTAGGAAATGTTACTTTGAAGACAATCATATTTAGTCGGACATGTTAAAGTGATTGATTATGTACTTGTCTAGAGACAAGTAGAACACATTCACGTCTAAACCACATGCTCCTCAGCTCCTCAGCCAGCCCTCTCCCCGTCCCTAGCCAGCAGCCTTCCAAAGTCCGAACCCCCTCCCCCCGCTCCGTAACTGTTATGTGATTTGAGCGACGTGTTCAGCTTGTAATTCTTCTCGTGTTGACATTGGCCTCAGCTGCCTCTTGGATGAGTTTATCTCTCTTTTTTAACTTTTTGTTTCATTTTTGTTTTTAAGAAACACAGGCCGTCTCTGTGAGTAATGTGATGGTGCTTGTTGGTCACTTTTGGGAGAAAGTGGGCCCCACTGTGGCTGAATTGGTGGCAAAGTTAGGTTTACAATAGCTGACGTTCTGAACAGGGTGTTAAAAGTAAAATCAGGCTTGACCTTAAACAAACCAAGAGATAGTGGGAGAGCGAGAGATCACACAAAGTGTCATGATCTGTTATCATAGCCAACCGATGTGATCCAACCAGTCATGGGAGTACAGCACGTTTTTTTCTTTTTTTTTGTTCTGTCTCAAGCACTTCAAGATGAGTGATTATGATGAGTGTGAGTAGATGGTGACGTTTTGTGACCTTGTGGATTAATTTATCCCAAAGTAATCTGATGTTTATGTTCTCTGTGTGCATCCATAATGTTTTTTTTCTCCACCAGTCAGAAGCTTTTGTACCTTTAACGATAAAACAAATGAGTAGTGTCTCATCGGTTTCAGACTAATAACATATTGATCATTAATGTAAAAGTTCATCATTTGTGTTTTCTTTCTGACAGTGATCTGAAAATAAGAACACCGGTTTCACGTTTGTATTTAAGGTCCAGGATCATTTGATCAGCACAGCTTAGCATGAACACTGGACACGTGGTAGAACATGTAGCTTTGCTTTGTCCAAATTTAACACAAAATGTCCTGTTTATCTTTATTCTGCGATGAAAATAGAAAAGTATTGGTGAGTAACAACTAAACACATTGACTTCTCAGAGTACTGCTGTCACATGAGGCTGCCACATCAGCGCTGGGTGGGAGGATACTTGTCAAGACATAGTTGCTCTATGTAACTTCACCAGAAAACAACCTATTTTTATTATCATGCTTTCTATTTAATTGTACTTACATAGTTTGGTACACTTTTTTTTTTTTTCCTTTTGGACAAAGCAAATCCTATCCTTCTTTCAGTCTTTATTCTAAGCTCTGCTAAACACTCATCTATATACAGTAGTATTGGTCTCATATAAGACAGCAAATATACATGTTCTCCAAAAGGTTTAAAGCTGCAGGAGCTGAAATCAGAGCTATAAACACTAGAAATTGAAAATGCACACCCTCCTCCTTCAGCGCTTTCCTTTTGGTTCAAATCAACAGACTACATCTAACCATAAGACATTGTTTCATACTGTCTCTGGAAAACTGTAGCCACAGAGTAGAGCAGTAGACAGGATTGACAGAATCTTAACAGCATTCCATGATTACAGCTGTTTACCGCTTATTTAACAATATATTTAACCACCACCACCATGAAAACGCCTTTCACCAGAGTGAAGGTCTAATACAGCCAAAGAAGGAGGTAGAGGTATTGTTTCCTCTTGGACTCCTTTAATGATCTGAGAAAAGGTAATGATGAAATTTTAGCCCAATGATGGAAAAAAAAAAGCTATCTGGCACTGCAGCTTTAAGTATCCTTCTAAACAAGCCATTATGAGCCAAAAACAGTTTGCAAGAAAATACTTTTGAATGATGCTCTTAAAGCATATTGATGTGGTTAAACAAATGTTTAAAACACCATGTAACATTTATTGATGCTTGTACATTTCACAAGTAAAACATAAAATGCTCATACCAGTGTGTCAGAAAATGTCAGAACAAACCTTTTGTAAGAGTCGACTCATTAATGATCAATAGGTTATGCATCATATATTTAATGTTGTCTAAGGCAGTTTTTTTAATTTGTACCATAGATTACATCCAAATACTGTCATTTTCCACTGAGTGTGCATCAAAGTGAGGATTTGATGCCACGCTCAGCCTGTGTTTATAGCCATTTCTGACATTTTCAATATTGAAATATGATTTTTTTTTTTTTTAATTAACTGCCTAATGTTTTGTTGGGATAGGATAGCATAAAATTCTGCTATAATAACAGATTAAGAAATGTGACTCATACAGAACAGTGTGCATGTATGCTTGTGTGTGTGAGTGTGTGTATGTGTGTTTTGGTTTTATTGTAATTGTAGGGCTATGATTGATTGCTGCAATCATCTCTATGCTATCTATGAGCACAAAAGCAGATGCACACAGTGATTCAAGACTAGATTTGAGACATGCGTTTATGTGGGAAGGGTTTCTCAAGCACAGAACAGGCAGATGTGCGGTTCTGGAAACCTGTCCTCTGTGTCCTGTAACAAGTGACTCCTCACTCAGACAGGTGCTGAACTTTAGAGACACTATGTTAAAAAGCCCTTTGCACATTTACACTTTTTTTTTTTTTTTTTTTAAATCTTAACCGTTTTTAAGATGCAAAGCACCTCCTGGATACAGAGAGCTCATCACTCAGCCATTCATTCATTTCTTCATTCACTCAGTCAGACTCTCTGACCCCTAGTGGTCGTTATGAGGCATCGTCTGCTGCTGATGGTAAACAGGATGAATTCTGATCTCTGCAATATTTCTGAACTGTACTGGTTGCTTTGCATCTGTGACACCGTGTGTCCATGTTTTAAGATCATTGAGCTTGTTGGGACTCCAGTAGTGACCGTAGTTTGATTTCATATTTGGATGACAATCATTGATTCTTTTTTATGATATTGCATAATGTCTTTGTTATTGTGAGAAAAGGCACTTTCAAGTCTCACATGACTGTTTATTGGCGATTGCAGAACCATACTTTTAGACACATAGAAGGTCATTTGGAGCTAGATGCAGCCCAGTTTTATACTGTAGATCTTCTGTTGAACTGTACAGTGTAACACTGTGCAGGTGAAGTCAAGTTCTCTTTTTTCACCTGGTGATACTGCCATTTTTTATATTTTCAGCTAATGAGTTTGTTTATTTTCTCCTACTGCTTGTCCGCTACTCCTTATTCTTGCTATGTTCTCTTTGTATATGGGATGTCTGCTGTCTGGAAGATCACATTGCCTGTGGATCTCAACCATGAGTTGTGTTTCAACTGCCACAATTTCATTACTAGTGCTCAGTATTTAGTTGAGTGACCCAAATCATTTGAGATACTCCTCCAGTAAGTGAAAGCGACTCTCTTTAGGTAAGTGTGGGCCAAAGGACTGCAACTGAAGGCAGCAGCAAAAAAGAGAATCAGTGAGTATTCATTAGGACTCTATGGACCGTAAATGGAGAACATCCTGTGGGTCTGGGGTTGATGTGAAGGTTAAGTGGGTTTCAGTTCTTCCAGGTGAAGATACTATTTATAAAGCACCCAAGCACATCAGCCGTCACAGGAAATCACATAACGGGGAAAGAGTTAAGCAAAAGGATGAGATTAAAAGGGAAAAAGGTGAAGACAATGACTGGATCACAATCACATTTTTCATTTATGTCTGTATGCGTGTGTGTATTTGTGTGTTTGCTTGTGTGAGTTTAAGTTCTTTTTCAAAAGACAATTATGTTTTTAACTACCGCTGGACATGTACCTGCCAGAGAGATTACTATCATTGGGGGGAAAAAAAATGAAAAGATAAAAAAAGCCTTGTTACAATATGGGAGAGAACTGCCAACAAGTACTGCTGATTGGGGCCTATTTTATTCAGTGCTGGTGTGTTGTTGTGCTTGTACATAAATGTCTTTTCAATCATCCCTTTTTTCCTCTTGGGGGTGGGGTATCAAGGCAGGGGGTGGGTCTTATTCACGAAAGAGAGGAGGGAAAAGAATAGAGTATTTTGTTATCGTCCAATCAGAGGGTGACAGTATGTATATATCTATATTGTATATATGTGATGAAAATGCTTTTTGTGTGACACTACCTTTTACCTGTACTATGGTTCTACATTCAGTGTTTCAGTGTTGATAATATATATTTGGTTTGTGTTTTATTTTTGTTTGTTTTTTTGATTTTGTCTTTGTCATTTCTTGTATTTTTTTTTTCCTCCTATTTGTCCTCTTTTTGTTTATTGCACGGTTTATTACTTTTGTTGTCCAATGAGGTGACACAGCTACTCTTTGTATTCGTTTAGTGCTGTAAAATAACTCAAGTGTTATTAGAATTGTCGATACCACCGCCCACCCCACCCCCTTCCCCAATATGCATGAATGGCACTTAAAAGAAATAAAATATGGTAACTTCACTGTGGAATAATGTGCTGTTTCAGCTTTTTCTTCAGCAGAAAATAGAAATTGAATGTTAAGTTTTGTAAATGACATCAGAGGAGAGCAAATGTTTAAGAAATTACACATTAAAAACAGACAACATCCTAATATAAAAACTGCAACATTTTAACCCTTCACTGATGTATACACGAACAGAAAGATCTTGATTTATGTGGGGGGGGGAGTTTGCAGGATTTTAATGTGCATAAATATTTATTTCTCATTCTGTTTTCATTAGATACAACAAGAAAACAGGAAACATGTAAAATATTAAAACACACAGAAATCAGTGCTAAATGGTCTCTACAGACAGTATTTAGAGCAGAGGTCTCAAACATGTGGCCCGCCACAGGGTCCAGTCTGGCCTGTGGGATGAATCTGTGAAATGCAAAAATTAGACTGAAGATATGAATCATTTTAGTTCAGGTTCCACATACAGGCCAATTTAATCTCAAGTGGGTCAGATCAGTAAAATACTATCATAATAACCTTATACATAGTCTTTACTCCTAATTTTTCTTTGTAAATGTAACCATTTTCATGTCATTTTACTGTCTTTACGCTAAAACAAACTATCATTTCACAAAATGCAAATAACCTGAACGAATATGAACATTTTTAAATGAGGTGCAAGTTTACCAATATTCTCCCTGTTATTAAATGTTTTGTGTGTTTGTAGATCCACTGTGTCTGTAAGTTGTAATTTACATGTGTAAATGATAAACTGAAATATAATATTGTTAAAATTGCACTTAGTTTTCTTAAGAAGTTTCAGTTTGTTCATGTTATTCACATTGTTTTAAAGGATAGCTGGTAACTGTAGGCCTAAACATTTTCATTGCATAATTTTACTTTTTTTTTTTTCACTCTAAAACAGAGGAAAGTTTGGAGGTGACATTATTTATATATTATTATGTCATTATTTCACTGGTCCAGCCCACTTCAGATCAAATTTGGCTTAATGTGACCCTTGAACTAAAATGACTTTGACACCCCTGATTCAGAGTGACCTGCGATCCCACAACTAAGGCTATGTTCAGACTCCAGGCAAATGTGGCCCAAATCCAATTTTTTTTTGTCCATATGTGACCTGTATCTGATCTGTTTGAGACAGTTTGAACAGCACAAATCTGATTTTTTTTTTTTTTTTTTTCAAATCTGACCCAGGCCACTTTCATACAGTATGTGGTCCTTAATCTGATGCGTATCTGATATTTTGCAATGCAACTTCAGTCTGAACAGCCAGGTCGCATTTATCCGACCTTTACGTCATTGAAATGCGACAAATTCTGCATCCCAGGAGGAGGACCGGTGGGAAAAACATATTTACTTCCATAAACACAGTGTGTACCTGCGTGGCCACGTATTCCGTCAGGACCTCTTCTGCGCATGCGGGTCATTTCAGGGTCACATCCAGTTCATATTCAAAACTGATATAAGTCGCATGTAATGTGTAAAATGAACAAGCACACAAAAAAAATGTGATTCCACCAAAAAATCCGAATTGCGCATTAAGACCTGCTGTCTGAACGTAGCCTAACGGTGTCCCAGACAATAAGAAACCTCTGATGCTGAATGAAACCTGGTGCAAAATTAGCAGTTAATATCACTGTCTGAACAAAGGCATTAAAGTCATGTGAAGTGCAAAGGAAGGTCATGATAAATACTTGATAATGAACCTAGTCTTTAATGCTGTGCATATTTCCTGTATATCCTGTTTGAGTCTTCATATAGAAACACTTATGAGTGAAAGGAAATACACCGTCTTCAGATGCCATTGTTTTATGGACCAGCACATAATAAAAACTCATCTGGTCTTTTACCAGGTTCTAAAATTATTTAACAACGCACAACAGATTCTACTTCACTATTATTTATTCAACAAAAATGAAGCCAAAATGGAGAAGCATTGTGTGAAAAATTAAATACAACCTTATTGCTTCCATAGGAATTAAAAGGGTCAGTATTGGCCAAGTGCAGCTCAGCAAATCCCCTTGATTTATTGATTATCAGCAACTGTGACCACCTCTATGAAAGTTTTATCAATTTGCTGGGCTGAGGCATTCAGGTGTGTGTTAACACAACGCCAAGAAGGAAAGACATAAGCTATGAGCTTTAACTCTTTAATATCAGCAGTCTCTCCCACGCTGCATTTTGCACTTTACAGAAAAAAATTACTGTAAATCATTTGCACTATCCACAAAATTCAAACAGCATTGGAAAGCTGAGATCTAAGGTTTCCAACACTATATAAAACTTTACAGCAGCAATGTGATGCTCTATTACAAGTAGAAAGGAACTGTTTCAGAGACTTCCACACAGACTAAAAAACACCTGGAAATAACAAAAAATATGAAGTCATAATATGGATTCTAAATGTTCAAGACCAAAAAGTATGTTTGAGCAGATGAAAAATAGCTGAGAGTTTATTTTTGGAATTTCAAAAAGTTTCATTATGGACGTTTGCAGTTGTTTCTGATAATAAATATGCTAAAAACTTTGTCATTTTTTTTCTTTTTTAC
>JAPTGW010000022.1:16790592-16802650 GCA_029814545.1 Apogonichthyoides opercularis
TAATTTATACACACTTAAAAAAACTGCATAAGTAGTTGTGCAGACTGTGTTAGATGACTGACCTGTAGTGTGTGTTTCCCTGGTATGAATTAAGCTTTGTAGGCCAGGTCAGATGACCTTGTTGACACACTCCATTGATGACGAAGTGCCAGGGAAGCCTCTTGAGCCAGAGGCTTAGAAACTCAAAATAGTGTCATGTAAAAGATAGCATGGCATTTAGTGATCTTCTTTATCTGTTGTTTTATTCTGATTGCTGGTTATTAGGAGCTTAAACTCTGAATAAAATGTAAACTTGCTGTATAATAAGTAGGCTTAATACAATTGAATTTTATGTGAAAGTAGGTACTTGCATGTTGTCTTAATTCACTTTGTGCTAAATGAGGTGGGCTTGCACACCATATGCATGTTTAACACAGAGTGTTCAGCACAAAAGGTGAAAATAAATATTGAATTTAAGGTCTGCTTAAACCAGGAATAAGGAGTAGCAAACAGGCCTATCTGTTGATCAAGCTGACAAAAGTGTGTTTGTAACTTACTTTATGAATTTGGTATTTAAGTAGTAATCACTGTTTTGGAGTGTAATTGACAAATGCTTTTGGTTTCAACTTGCAGTGAAGTCTTTTCACTTGTTTACACCACACTTTAAAAGATGTAATGTGTTCTGAAAATGTTAAAAATGATTCTGTGGCAGGTCTTTTATATTGTGGCCTATTTTTGTGCTTTTATTTGTAAACCTGTTTGTTCTTCAAGTCTGATGCAAAGTGATGTGTATGTTTGACTTGCAGCCAGAAGAAAGCTTCTTGAGAGAGCTAGACAGGCTGGTTTGGGTGGATTCAAGAAAACAAGTGCAACCAAACTTACTATCAAGGAGATGTGGGATGGGGAAGAAGGTAAATTACTTGTTAAGATGGTTATTCAGTACATTTGTGAGGGTAATTTAATGCCAGTTTTGTAAGAAAATGTACTTGAATTCATCTAATTTGAATAAATATGGTGTATGATTCAAATGTTTTACAGGTCTGAATGAGGAGGACAAGAAGCCCTCAAAGGAAATTCAGGAAGCTCATTCCATGGAAAGCAGTGACCCGAGAGATACGCAGGACATTTCAGAAGGAATGACTGACACGGGAAATGGGCAGGAGGAAGAGGAGGAAGAGGAGGAGGAGGAGGATGCAGATGAATTAGAGGATCAAAGTGTAGTACAGCAGCAAACTGAGTGTTCACCTGGTGTAGAATCTGTGAAAAAATCACAGCCTAATGAAGAAACCCAACATTTGCAGTTCAAGTCAGAGTCCTCACTTCCAGGGAAAAAGCCAGAGATTGATCCTGACCTGGATCCTGACCCTGATGGGGACACTGAAGGTGACCCCCAAGCAGACTTGTTTCCCTGTCAGCACTGTGAACGGCATTTTTCCACCAGGCAGGGTTTGGAGCGTCATATACACATTCATGCCATCACCAACCAGCAAACACAGCTGTTTAAGTGTAGGTACTGCAGTAAATCCTTTGGGTCACAGGTTGGGCGTCGTCGTCATGAAAGAAGACATGAAAATGGGTTAAAGAAAAGGCCTGGTTCCCTGGCCGGAGCTGCCGGTCTACTCAGCCCTGTGGCAAACACTGATGCTTCAAGTCCTGATTGTACAAGTCCAACCAGTCACTATATAGCCATAGGGTCCCAGTTTACAGGGGGAGCTCTGCACAACTCTGAAATGCAGAGAAAGGAGTTGGGACCGCATACAGACCGTCCCTTTCTAATGGATGAAAATGGAGAGTCAAAAGAACTCCATCCTTGCAAATACTGTAATAAAGCATTTGGTACACACACCAATATGCGCCGACATCAACGCAGAATACATGAACGCCACTTGTTACCAAAGGGAGTTCGCAGGAAAGGTATGCTGCTTCAAGAGGCGCAGCAACAGCAGCCTGATGAGTCCCCCAGCACCAGCCCTCCTCCTGTCTATGTGCCCAGTGCAGACACAGAAGATGAGGCTGACAGGGATGATTATGCAGTTGACATATCCAAAAACATCTCTGAGAATCTGAGCTTCTACATTGATGGCAAAATCGTTTCAACCAATACAGTGAGCAGCTGTGAGGTGATTGAGGTGGACTCTAGATCTGCTGCTCTGTTTGGTCTGGACACAGTTATAATCAGCCCAAACCAGATCAGTCAGGCAATAAAGGTGGAACAGAGAACGAGTACGACAAAACAGGTCTCCAACATAGGCCAACCACTGTCAAAAAGGAGGACATCCACGCCCCCGCTTGTTCCCAACCTTAAAGTAGAAACAGAAACGCCATCTTTGACAACCTCCTCATCTTCATCATCATCACCTTCTACATCTTCGTCATCTAACCTCTTAGTGGGAGGACTGTTCCAGCAAGCTACAGATACATCAGCATTTCAGCGAGAAAAAACTGTTTATCTCTCACCTAAGCTCAAACAGCTTCTTCAAACGCAAGATGTTCAGAAATCATCCATCACTCTTGTAACAGAAAGCCATAGACTGGCTTCCCCGCTGTCACTCTCACCACTGCAGGCAGCTCCTGGCAGGTTTAAAAGAAGAACCGCTTCACCTCCATCATCGCCACAGCTCAGTCCTGCTTGTAAAGTGGAGAGCTGCAAAGCTGAGGTGGCAAGCTCATACACCCTTAAGGTGCCAAAACTGGAAAGCCAGAGTGCACCACCTTCTGGTAGCCTGCTGGAAAAAGATGATGGTGGCTCCCACAGCCCTTCTGAAAATAACTTGCATGGCCAGGCCTCATCTAGTAGCGGAGGAAATGCCTGTAATCAGCAGCCCCTGGACCTATCGAGCTCTGTCAGCAGAAGAAGTGACACACTGAACAAGATGCTTGGGGATTCGGCTCTTGATTTAAGCTTGCATCGGAAGAGCACTGTCGAACCTGAATTAAAGGGAAGTCCAGGACCTCAGCCACTGATAAAAAAGAGGAAGCCTAACACCAGCATGCTTGAAAAGGTGCTAATGAATGAGTATGTTGGTCTACCCTTGGCTGCTGAGGAGAGCCCCTCTACCTTAGCAAACTTTAGTTCTTTTCATTCTCGCTCTCCAAATGTGTCGGAATCTGCCCACCCATCTCCACCATCTTTGACCCCTGTCACCATGAACCCCTCTTCCCCTGGTACCTCTAGCGTGACATCCCCAACTCCTCCTCCCCCTGTACTACCTACAATTCCTTCCCCACCAGCTATGCCTAGCTCTCCTCTTTCTCAGCCTTCAGATTCCGTAACAGTGAGACCTCTTCCTGTCCTCTCGCCAAAAATGTCTCCAAGATCAGTTGAACCTAAGTTGCTGTCAGACTCAGAGGAAGTCTTGTCAGCTGAAGAAAGCAAAAACGAGGAGGAGGAGGACAATGTTTGTGAGCCACTGGACTCCCCTAACCCTCAACCAAAAGATTCCTTTAATCACTCGGTGACCCCAAGCTCACCAGAGCCTTCATCAGTAGATCAACACAGTACAGATGATAACGTAGCTAAGACTATGACTTGCAGTGATCTGCTAAATGGGAAATTGAATCAAAACTATGATTCAGTAGCTGAGAAATCCTTTAGCTCAGACAGTGCAGCTCTCTCATCCCAGGCAGAATCCCCATCTCCTTCAACATCTTCCCCTCCTCCCCCTATATCACACAGCCCATCCCCATCACAGGTTTCAGCGACCCCTCAGATTAAGGTAAAAGAGGAGCCCCTTAACGGTCTTGATGAGTTATCAGTTTCAAATTATGCCCCTCCGGATGTTGTTGACTCTTCACATCAGCCTGCTTCAGATAAACCCCTTGAGGAAAATGACTCGACATACTGCAAGACTTTTGTGTGTAACGTGTGTGAAGAGCCATTTAATTCCATCAAAGAGCTCAGCGGACACATCATAGATCACGCTGTGGATTGGCCCTACAAGTGCGAGTTCTGTGTGCAGCTCTTTGCTGACTCTCCAGCCCTACTCGCTCACCGGACAACCCTGCATGGGGTGGGCAGGATCTTTGTATGCTCCGTTTGTTCTAAAGAGTTTGCATTTCTCTGTAACCTTCAACAGCACCAGCAAGATCTGCATCCTAACGAGATGTGTTCACACACAACTGTAGAAAGTGGCAAACTTAGGCCACAAAATTACACAGATCCAGCCAGAGCCAAAGATGAAAGCAGTCCCCCAACACCAGCACCAGATACTTCTGATGAAACTGCTGTACATGGTGATGATTTAGAAAAAGAAGAGCCTGATGTTAATGGGAATCATGATGAAGAGGGGGCAGAGGACCCTAATGAGGAGCTGTACACTACAATAAAGATCATGGCATCAGAGGGAGGGAAGCCTAAAGGGCCGGATGTCCGCCTTGGTCTTAATCAACACTACCCCAGTTTTAAACCACCCCCATTTCCCTATCACAGCCGCTCTCATGCAGGCTCTGTGGCATCAGCTACGAACTTCACCACCCACAACATCCCACAAACGTTCAGCACTGCCATTCGCTGCACCAAGTGTGGCAACAGCTTTGACAACATGCCTGAACTGCACAAACACATTTTGGCCTGTGCCAATGCTAGTGATAAAAAGCGTTACACTCCCAAGAAAAACCCCATCCCCCTCAAACAAATAGTCAAGTGTCCCAATGGAGTCGTGTCACCCACAGCAGCCATTGCAGGCCAGAGTCCTTTCCGTAGAATGGGTCAGCCAAAGAGACTTAATTTTAATCTTGATACTGGTAAAACAAAAATGAATGCCCTGAGTAAGAAGAAAAACCAGCTAGTGCAGAAGGCAATTTCTCAGAAAAATAAAACTACGACGACTGTAAAGAAGACTACCGTTAAAGTTGAAACAGAGCAGGACTCTAACGTCTGCCCCCACTGCAGTCGTGAGTTTACCTATCCTGCAAGCCTCAATAAACATATGGTGGTCAGCTGTCCCATGAAGCCTGTTGTTAAAAAAGTGAAAAAAGAGGTGAAAAAAGAAGCAGTGTCTGTGGTTGATAAAAACATGAATCTAAGGAGGAAAGCTTCAGACTGTGAAACACCGCAGACAGAGCCAGAGGCCAAACCCCTCGGAAAGACCCGAGCTCGTAGCTCTGGTGCCACAGACCCTGAGCCCTCCCAGACCAGCAAAGGAAAAACGGCTGCTACACCAGGCCGAATGAAGCGGCCCGCCTCGTTCCCGGCACCGGCATCTGTAAGCAAAAAAACAAAGAAGAGCCAGGTTCAGTCTCTACCTCCCACCCCATCACACCCGGACACTCCCAGTGACACTGCACAAAGACCAGCCATGAGAATGCAGCGCATGGGCAAGGA
This sequence comes from Apogonichthyoides opercularis, assembly GCA_029814545.1. Taxonomy (NCBI): domain Eukaryota; kingdom Metazoa; phylum Chordata; class Actinopteri; order Kurtiformes; family Apogonidae; genus Apogonichthyoides; species Apogonichthyoides opercularis. The sequence continues at coordinate 16,795,895 of JAPTGW010000022.1, forward strand.
GGCAACACCCAAGAGATTAGCAGAGGCCAAAACACCACAACCACAACAGCCGAAGAAAGAGGAACGCTTCTCTCTTCGGACAAGAGAGAGAGTAGGTGGCCCAGTCACCAGGAGCCTACAGATGGCTAACACAACTCCCTCTGCTGAAGTACAGACTGATGAACCACCACATCAGGAACCAAAAGAGATTCAGGTACGATGATGTTCTGTGTGTGTTTGTGATTTAGACTTCAAATGGACTGTTTTTAAATTGGTGAGAAAAAGAGTGATACATGTCCTATGTTTGTCTAATTCTGTGCTGCTATTTTCTTTCTTGCTTTATTAGTAGGCTCTGTTAAATGCCAGAGAGTAACCTTTGGAGTCTTTTAGGAGTAAAAGTGACTTTTTGAAATATCAGAATGTATTAATAGTAGTTAGAGTTTATTATATTACAAAAACTAATGACTTGATTAATGTTCAGATACCTTAAAACTAATGTCACATTCCCACACTAAAATATCTAAAAAATGTGGTGTGTATTTTTATTGTTTCCAACAATGTTAAAATTCAGAGAAGGCCATAATTGCATTGAATGCAGCTGTCATTTTCATTGGTCACCTCTCAGTGAAGTCATTTTTCTAAAAATACTTGTCCTTTTCATTTGAAGAAAGTGTCAGTGTGAATATATGTCATCAAAGGTGATTCTTTAAAGTGGTTCTATGTAGTATTGATATCCCAAGCTCTCAACAGCAAAGGGAAGTCCTGTCAACATACAAACAGAAGCTGATCTGTCAAAATAACCAGCTGTGTCTTATGTGATGCATCGATTGATAGTTTACATTATAGGTCTGTTTTTATACAGAAAACAGCCACAGTAAAACCACCAATCACCTCCATTTTCTGTTTGGTTTGGATTGTCAATAACTGTACTAAAGATCTGTTTGGAATTGTCTAAACAAGTTCAGAATTGTCACAGTTTAGACTGAACCATGGATCATCAAACTGTGAACTTAGCAGAGATGATAACATCACATAATAAGATAAGACTCTATTGATCCCACCATGGGGAAAATACTGACTTTATACCTTCATAAGCTTCATAATCAAAGTCGCTCATGTAGAATAAACACTGTGATTTCAGCATCAAACTCCATTCTTTTCACTTAGAGCTGTGTCCAGTGGTGAAAACAACCATGATTCTAATTTTTCTCACTTTGTCCCTTTCTTTGACTCTAACAGTTTCTTGGTGATTCTCATCCCTTATCTTCATTTCCTGATGCTTTGATCAAAGGACCCATGGCATTATTTAGGCAATGACTCAGTACTCCCTCTAGTGGTCTCATAAAACTATCTGTAATCTCTACAGTCATTGGTGTCTTTGAAGTGTCTAATGATAATTTTAGGTCATTTTTTTAATATTGGAAAGTTGAAATCCTATGTATAACCCCTTTAAAACATTACTCTGTGTGTATACACGTCTGCTTGAGTCACACAGATTTGATTTTGGTGACAGCATCTAATCCAATGATCCCATTCTGTTTGACAATAATATCAAACCATGTTTTTTGTTTATTGCTTTGTTTGAGAGACCCCATAGTGGCATAAATTATAAGTGTTTGAGTGCTTAAATACTTAGGGTATTACCTTCCTGTAAATTGCATGATGTGCTGTAATGTTATTTAAGAATGCAGACGTTCATGTTTTAACTTTTCTTACTCTGTCTGTTTCAGGAGGTGCTGATGAAGTGAGCCATGTGGACATTGTAGAGCTGTAGCTGAGAGTGCAGTGCTCACCTCTCAGACAGCACTCTGGACTGATTTAGACACTGACAGCACTGAGGTTGACTCTTGCATTGGGCTCATTCACTTAAACTGAGTGAAGTCTGCTTATCTCAAATGCCTTGCTGGATTTAAGGAGGGAATGCTCTTTATCTTCCATCGACGTTATGAATCGAACTGAGCCTCGATTTTTAGCCAGCCTTGCAAAAAAAGGAAAAAGAATCTGTAAATGACAAGGAGTTAATATATACAATGTGTCATTACTTGACCCAAAACAGTAACATTAGGGCTCCGTTATGTTTGAAAGCTGATCTATTGCAAATGGCAATCATGTATTCGTTAGGGTTAGGGAAACTTGTTTATTTTTTTTGTTCTGTATTTTTCCCTATTTGATTGTTTAGATTTTTGGATCTCTTCAGAGTCTCTTAATGCATGTGCAGAATAGAGTGTAAACTAGATCAAGCCGATTTCCATGTCTCTCCCAACGGGCACCTACTTCGATTTGTACATTGATTTAAAAAGTATGTTTGATTTACGTTTCTGTAGTCATAATATTGTTGAATATATGTTATTGGCTTATTTTGTTTGGGAAACAAACATGAAAATGGCAGTTGTTAACTGCAATAATTGGTCCTCAGGAACACTGTACATGTGTGTGGTAAGTATGTGTATGGTAATGGTTGGATGTGTGGCTTAATAGCCGTTTCTTCGGTCTAAATCTCAATTATGTTTCATGTTTTTACTTGCTTCCTCATACGTTATTGTTTATCTGACACTAGCAGATACTTCCAGTTGTGAAATGATGGGAATTCTGTCATGGTCTCATTAAAGCAATGTCCTCCACAAGAAATTTTAATATCACTCGCACAGCCCAGTGTTTTTACAGCACCTTAAAACAAACTGCCAAAATTTCTAGCCGGATCAGTGAGATTGACTTCATTAAACACTGAATAATGGAATGTATTCAGGTCTGTTGCACTTAGCAGACACTGGTAATTTGAACCGAATTTGTGCACATCATCTATCTACAAAAACTATTTCTAGCCATTCTGCCAGCAAAGCTTTTAAATTGATTGCCTCTGTAAAGCAATTTGACACATGAAAATTTCTAACAGACCAAGTTCAACATGCCAAACGGCGTGATAATGACTTAAATCCTTAAATACAGCAGTATTTTTTTGTTATAAGTGGATTTGTTGTTTCACAGTGTCATTTTTCTCTCGACAGCCGTGCTTCAGTGATGTAACAGAAATGTTTTTAATCTGAAGACAAAGTCATCTTTGTTTGAGCGAGTTGATAGTTCGGTGAGACTGTGTGCATGATGAAAATGTCATTAAGTCCCCACCAATGAAAAGCTTCCTATTTTTAGTTTGTAGTCTCTCCCATGCTCAGCCCACTTTTTTGCTCTTGACTATTTCCAGTTGTACCACTGAGATGGCAGACACACATGCAGTGCTAATGTTAACTAAATGCTCGTAGCATGTTATGGGAAAGTAAATTGAACAATATGATTTGAAGATAATTTATATTTACTTGAGAAAACATTGTGTTCTGCCTTCCAGCATCAAGATTATGTATTTAAGGATGAACAAAGACAAAAATCCCGAATGACCTCAAGTAAAACATTGCTGTAATTGACATAATAAAACTTTTTTTTTTTTTTTTTCAATTTGTGTACAGTTTGCTTTCATTACATCTCCAAAAGAATTTAGTGTAAAGAGGGCGGGCACAGTCAGGGGACTATGAACATGTTTGGGGGGGTGGGAGGATGTGACGATAGACTTATTTTGTAATTTGTGGCTGATGCATAACTGTTTGGGAGCCCTAAAACCAACTTCACTGTTTCTTCAAAAAAAAAAAAAAAGAAACAGAGCCACTTGATTTTTATTGTTTTAAAATACTAGATTTGACGTCCACATTTACATTTTTTGTCTCATACTTTACTTGCCCAAGGGAGTACTGGTTTATATCTCAACCTTAATGATAATAGGTTTTAAACATTATTTATGCTTATTTACTCCAATCATGATATTGGGATAATATTAAATCATTTGTGCTTGATAGATAATTTTGATTACCAGCCTCAAGGACTTGAATTTACAGAATCATAATCACGTTACCTAATTTAACCAGACTTCCCTTCATATTGATATCCCCCGATTATAGACAATTATTATTATTATTATTATTTTTTCCACAAAAATTGCATGAGTTGCTGTCAGCAATATACCAGACCAGGTGCTTTTGGCAACTTCAAGTGAAAACTGCAACTTTTGATATGCTGAAAAATTTGTAAATTTTTGAAGTAATTTTTTTTTTTTTTCTTTTTAACCCTACATAACCAAGATGTTTTTCCACAAAGATTTCAGTGAAAATGGCTGAAACTGATGAATGTCTTTGCATTGCCTTAAAGTACTAGACATACCCTTTCCATCCATGTATTACACTTGTATGCCAAGTAAATGGAGGTTGACTCATTATCATCTGAACAATTTTTTATTTTATTTTTTTTACCCTACATAAGTGTTTGACCATGCCCTAGGATAGAAATACAGAAATGCTCAAATAGCAGTGTAGTAGTGCAATATTATGTTTTACTGCTACTTCAAAAATGAAAAATTTGTTTATTGATGGAAAATATGATGCATTCATAATCCAGCCTGACGTTCCCAGGCTTTGTTTTATTCACTGAGACATTTTTTAATAAGATAGACGTCTCTGCTGTTGCAGCTGCAATAAATGTGCAGATTACATTTGCTGATTGCCTTCTCCATTTACAACCTGTCAGACTGTTTCCATTTATGAAAAAGAAATTTTAAGCTGAACTTTATGAGTTTGTTAGAGAACAAGACCTGTATTTGGATGTTAGTTCCTGTGTTTCCTCTGCAGGTCAGCCAGTGGCTCTAAGGGGCCGTGACCATTGTCAGCCTGGTCACGGCGGTGAGATCTGTATCTATTTTAGGACACATCACATTTGTCAGGGAGGTAGATATGTGAGTCATACAACACCTTAAATTCTTACCTCACTGTGTGGTTCATGAGAAACTGTGGGTTTAGTTTTCATACTTTTATTGCTTTTTTTGAGCTTTGCAACAGAAAACCACATTTAAAGGAGTTAATCGCAGTAGGGAAAAGAGGGAAATCTGAAATGTTATGAACGAAACTCAAATAAGCCCAGTTATCTCTGAAGCTACTGTGCACTGACTGTAATGTGGCTTAATTGCTTTGTTGTATCAGCTTTTGATGGTTAGCAAGGCCACCACCATGTGTAAGGTCACACATTAATGGAGTTTGTAGATCACAGTAGGACTGATGTCAAACATATAATGAAAGGCTGCTTTGTAGTGTACGCACACTTTCACTGTGTCACTTATGTGTGAATTGAAAGTGGATTATTAGCCTTGCTGTGGACCAACAGATCTCTGTATCTCTGATGATACGTGTGCGTCCTCATGAATACATTTCAAGGTCTCATCTGGCACATGAGCATCTGCTGAGATTATTTTTGTCCAGACCTCATCTGTCACGCTCACCTATATTAATGGCCAATGAAGCCGTGTGTGACCGATGTAACCGAGTGTGTAACAGCACGACAGGCATAACAAGCAAACTTCTCAAAGTACTACATCTTAAAGGGTTGATCTTTGCATGATACATGGGATATCATGTTGATGAATGGGGTTATGAATTAATCCAATCTGTATGTTGGATTTGATCTGCAGGCCAGATTTTTCTTTATCCAGCTGGACAGAGAGGCATGTTTATTTGCTCCAGTGCCATGATGGTAGACTTTATGGGCGGATGTAGTTTATGGGTGTTGTGATCTGTGTGTGTGTGTGTAGGTGGTGGGCACTTGGAGAGTGCTGCACCATACTCATGCTGTCAGGGTGAAATATCACTGCACTCTCTCCTGATTGCTGTGTACAGTGCTTCAGCCCTATTCATAAAAATGCAATTCCATGCAGCTCTGTGCCTAGGCCTGACGAAATAAACTATGATACACCAGAGAGAGGCAGATTTAAGACATAAAAGAGCACTGAGGTTGCTTGAGGGGATTGCTATTCAATTACCACGTGGAATCGGTGCTAGACACGTATCTTTATATAAGAAATATAAAGCCTCAGATCAGTGATGGAATACATGAACTATATCAAATATGAATGAATGTTTTATTTTGGATGTATAAAAACACAATATAACAATTAACAAAAGCAAACTATCAACATGGGGCAACACAGTGGTGCAGTGGATAGCACTTGTGCCTCACAACAAGAAGGTCTTGGGTTCAATTCCAACACCAGCTGCTGGTGGGACCCTTCTGTGTGGCGTTTGCGTGTTCTCTGTGGGTTCTCTCCAGGTACTCCAGCTTCCTCCCACCATCCAAAGACATGCATTGATAGATTAATTGGTTAATCTAAATTGCCCATAGGTGTGAGAGTGATTGTCTCTATATGTCAGCCCTGCGATGAACTAGCGACATGTCCAGGGTGTACCCTGCCTTTGCAGTTAAGTAGCTGAGATAGGCTCCAAGTGACTCCTATGAGGTTAAAGCAGGTTCAGAAGATGAATGAAATTATCAATATAAGCCAACAACAAAAAAAAATGCTATTATACATAAGAACTATCTTTAAATTCAAATTTTATTTATATAGCACCAAATCATAACAAAAGTTATCTCATGACACTTTACATACAGAGCTGGACTCTCAAGCCAATTTGCTGAACCCAACAGAATCCTCCAGGAGCAAACACTTCCTTTTAACAGGCAGAAATCTGGAGTAGACCCTGACTCCTGGAGGATGGTCGTCTGCCTTGACCAGTTGGGGTTAAAGAGAGAGAATAAAGGAGGCGAAAAACAGGGGGGGGTTTGACACATTGGTGCACAGCAAACTGAACTAGAACTGTTAACAATACCCTGCAGCCAGTGGGACTGAGGGTAAAAAGCAGAACAGCTGGTGCTAATATGATTAGCAATCGCTAGAACAAATGTCCATAACTG
>JAPTGW010000022.1:16970201-16980988 GCA_029814545.1 Apogonichthyoides opercularis
AGATAGATAGATAGATAGATAGATAGATAGATAGATAGATAGATAGATAGATAGATAGATAGATAGATAGATTTGAAGAGGCTGTTTTGTCGAGATGACCTCACCACATAACTACCCTTCTTTTTTAGGACTGGTTTCAGAAGTCTGTTAAATGAACACATGAGTGGGATCCACATTTTCATTGCTCTCCTGTTTTTTCTCTGTGCCATTAGATGACTATCATTACATGTATCCGCTATGACGCCAGGACACTGCATCTCAAAATCTGATCTAAGAACATTTTGCCTTCCTTCCCATCCAACCACAGCCCAGGTTTGTTTCTCTAAGCTTAGTTTTGCAGAGGTCAGACCTTTGGGTTGTAGCAGAACAATCATTCTGTGCTATTGAAAGACTCCAAGCCCCTGTGTGCTCTTCAGACCAGCTCGACATGCTTTCTTGCAGAGACAGAGCAATGCAGCATTGTCAGCAGGCACCCGTATCAAATGAATTCAACACAGCTGTCCTAGCAGACTATATTGCAGTGAAGGGGAAACTTATTTATTCAGTGTTACAGGCACTCCAGGATCTGTCATGGTCACTCTTTGCACACTCCTCATAGCATCATCTGGTCAGGTGGACCCTTTTCCTCTTTGACCTTGTTAGTCTTGTTTATTACCTCATTCAAACACAGTACGTGCTTCTGAGTTCGGCACTTGCCCCGCCCTACTCTCACATCATGCTTTATGGCTATGTATCATTATAGCTGGGTCTACATTGGGACAGTTAGGCATGCGGTTGGGCTATGGCTACTCACATGCTAAGGACACCTCTTGCCTTGACACCCACCCCCTCCCCCCTTTTTTGCAGGTGTCTAATAGTCACAAAGATTGCCCCGACTGAGCTCACTGTGCTGTCTGCCCAGCAGGGCTGCCTGCTTCCCTTGCGCTTATGGCGTTGACAAGCATCTGGCTTCATTTCCAGCCAGTCGACAAGTGCAGACATAGACAGCCATGGCCTGAAATAGACCAGGCCCACCCTTTATCCTATAACGAGGAGGCTATTATAAGCCTTGTGTCTTAAGCAGTGTATGGCTGGTGTCAAGAGAAGACTTTAGCTAGAACAACTTAAAAAACGTCAAGCTGCTTTTCAGATTATCACCAAAAACTAAGTAATCACCTCTCCTTTTGGCGCCAAAAGCCTTAATCTGCCACACAAGTGTATGAGTTTTACTGCAAGGCCATATGACCTTTACTGTATTCTCACTCAGGAAAGTCTGTGAAGAAAAGAACATGTGACATTTACATGACAGCTTGTACTGCAAAATATGCCCATAATGGTAAACAAACAGATATTTTGGAGATAATCAATTCACTTGTAACCTTGTATCAGTCAGAAGTGTTAAATCAAATGCAAAGATGATAATCTGGTCGGGGCATCTGTCCCATATGGAATGTATGAATTATTCCAGAGGTAATAAAAGGGCATTGTTGGTGCACTCATCTCCACAAAGATGCCCATCTTGCGTGTCCATATTTAATTCACCCTTTTCAGCTGCTCAACTGTACAGCCTGCTGATATAATGAGTCCCTCCAAAGAGATTAGTCGCCCTATCATCAGCACAGCTCCCTAATTTTTCTGCCTTTGTTGCGGTGCAGGCTGTACTAAATGGGATAAAGGGGCTTGACTGGACACAGTTGGAGGAAGTGGCTTTGTGTTGCTAGCAGGTGCAGTGGAATGACAGTGGGGTTTCTGGGATGTATGCGTATGTGCATGACAGCGTGTGTGTTTATGTGTGTGCATGCAGGCCAGGAGGGGATGTGCTCCCTGAGGCCGAGTGCCGCTGAGATACACCAGGAACCTCTGGAGCTCGACTTGAACCCTCAATCACAGGGCTCCTCAGGGGTTTGCAGTAAATTCTTCAGGCGAATGGTTTTCTCTCCCCTTCCTCCTCCTCCTCTTTCTCTGCGTTCTCTGCTCACATCTGGTGAACAGTGCTAGCACCCCTGTCATCTTTTACTGCGTTGAGGTCATTTCCACCCTATCGGTAAAGTGGAAACACATGATGTGAAGGGTTTGGCCTTAATAGGGTGGGGCTGGCATGGACCAGCACTGACACAGCTTTACAGCCGAGAGCTGCCAATACAGCCTTTCTGTGAAATTCCTCCTATACATTACAATTAAAGACATTATTAGCAAATAATGTTAAAAAATGTACATTTACATAACAATAGATATGAAGCTACTGTAATTAGCTTCTTTTTCATGCCGGTTAAGTGTTTCCTTTTCTTTTCTCCAGTGAAGGGTTTTAATAAGATGGCGTTTGAGCAAAACCAGCAAAACATTCATAGCACTTTGAAACTGAAAAAAAAGAGCAAGCACTGTTTGGACTTACAGAAGAATATTAAATGCATAATCAATACCAATCCTGGAAAGACATGTTTCTCCTTTTGGAGTTTTTCTTTCTCTCTTTCCAAGTTGTATTTTAGCTGTAAAATTTTTCCATTCACACGCTTTTTCCCTCTTAATCATATTATTGATTCCAACTGGTATAAACTGGAGAGCTGGGCAGAGCTTGGCAGATGCTCTGGATAAAGGGTGTGTCCTCAACTTTAATTGGGATTCTCCTTTAGCAATAATGTGGATTTCCTCAATTCTGTGCCCCGCTGTGCAAGTCTTTCCAAATTCTTCACACCACAGTTCACACTGTTTGTTCTCGGGAATCTTTGCTTGTGTCATTTGTGAAAACTCAGCTCTGCCATCTGACACATTCTGCTTGATTTCCTGACAGTGCATTATTAATATTATCTACTTGGTATGAATTAATGTTTCAGACTTTTTTATGGTAACATTTTTACATTTCACTGAATTGTATTTCGTTGCATGAAAGAAACATCTAAGCCTTCATCTTCTCTTTTTTTCCAAACGTGATGAAATGTTTCCAGTGACTGAAACAGTTAACAAACATCTTACCACAGTTAGATAATTTGTTAGCTGAAGTATCTCAATGGAATAAACATTTTTACTATCTGACTACATGGATCCCAATGTGTCTCCAAGCAAATTCCAGTCACACTGTGGTTTCCATTTTGTGGTTGTCAGAGCTGCAGTGTAAAAAGGGGTGGGCTGCAGTCAGTCAGTTACTGCTGTCTGTGGGTAGAGTGCAGGCAGAGTGGCTGCTACGAACAGCTGCATGGATTTTTATTTCTACTGTCCAACAGGACTCCATCATAGACTGCAGCACCACTCGTTATTGAGGGCACACACTCCTGTACTGCATGCCTCTGTACTCATTACCTCTACTGCAGCTTAGCTCTCTGCCTTTGTTCTCTCTCTTGGCTTGAAACTGGAGAATATGGAGAGAAGTGCTGAGGCTGCAGTTAGCTCGGCTGCCCACAACTTATGCCGCACAGGAGAAAACATCGCACAGACAACCACCACCCCCCTAGCCCTCTTGTCTACATATTTCCACAAAGCAGACGCACAGGGGATGCTCTAGTTTGATTCATCTTCCTGACTTGGATGTAGGCCGGTGCTTCTTACATCGTGTTTTCTGTCTTTTATCCCCCTGACTTTTTGTGTTGCCTGTCTGGATTAAATATTTCAGTCCAACTCTCAAAAATGTTGAGGTGTATCTGCTTGTTGGCCTACTGACCAAATGCCTTGATGGCCATTCTGCTGCATTGGCCAGTGTGAAACATCCCATAGACTTGTTCCACAGAGGCGTTAAACAGCAGCCATGCAGAGCGGCTGGAGGGACAGTAAACTTTTATCACACTAATAACCCACAGTCACAGCTACCTTAATGGCTTAGACAGCCATGCCAGGGGTTGCATGGAGGTCAGGTTGAATTGCAGGACATAAATGCTAGATTCCAACTGGTAGAACAAATAAAGGAAGAAGAAAAGATAGGGGCATAAGGAGAGGGGGAAGAAATTATTGTTATTGGAAGAGCAGATAATGACTTAAATTGATTTGCAGTAAAAGGAATCCATTGATTTGACCGCTCTTTTATAATCAAGCGATCTGTGGCCTTTTTAACCCCCTTTCCCACCCAACTCCGCACGCTCCCAAACCCTTGGAATGACTCCGAGCATGCCGTCAAAGGGCACAACTCCTACACAAGTGACAAGTGAATGAAAAGATTTGTACAAGAGTTTGCCCGGCATATGGCGAAAACATCTCAAGTTCCAAGCCTCAACAGATAAAGTTGTGTATGTGTGAGAGTGAGGATTTGTTAATGGAGCTCCAATCTAAACTTTTTTTTTTTCTCAGACTCCTCTCCCTTTGGCTGAGGTGGACTGGAGTGTTTGTTTTAGGTGAAGTCAGAGCTGGAACAGTATGTTGTGAACCGCAGGCCAGACTGTGGTTCTGCGGTTCAGCTTCAACCTGAATGCAGACAGCTCTGTTTGTTTTGCTTCTCCGTTTCTCAGGGAGAAATTTAGACGCTGCCAAAGTCCTGCACTCACACCCAAGGCACGCAAATGAAACCCCTTCACACAGAAAAAAAAAATGTACCTGGGTGTAGTCACTACATCTGGACTGCACTACCACAGAGCAGAGGTACATATCCACTCTCTGTCCTCCTCTCTCTCTCTCATCTTGTAAAAGGGCTCTTTGGGAGATGAGATGGTGTTTGATTGTTTCAGTGGCAGGATGTTTGTGTGTTTTGTTCCAAGCCTTTTCATAAATAGCAGTTTTTATGTTGCTGAGGTCAACTGGTTTTACTAGACTAGAGAGGCAAGTCCAGAGGCAAGGAGGCCTCCCCACCATCTGGCAGCCATAAAAAGGGGAGCTGGAGGTTTTTAGTGGGGGTTTATGGGATGGTAGGGTGAGACACTGAGGGAAGGAGAGACAGAGTGGATGGTGGACTCTGGTTGCCCCTGAGCTGCAAAGCTTCCTCTGCAGTCTGAATGACAGGTCAGAAGTTCATTGCCTTTTTTCATCTTGCATCTGCCTTGTAAGGTGAAGGAGGTGACGGCTGGTTCAGAGTTCGAGGGCAAAGGAGAGAACGTCAATGTGAAGCTGTTATCGCTGCTGCATATAAAGATATATTCTGGGCAACAGTTCTGTCCCTTAATTTACAGAGATTGCCGTGTTTTTTGAAGAGTTTCAGAAAGAGGCCATGGAGCAGTGAGTTGGTCTCCTTGTTACAATGTTGCCTTCAGCTTGTTATGTTATGCAGAAGATCAGACCTGAGTCCTACAGATGGTGCAGAATTATGTGACTGCGTAAACACTGGTGATTCAATGGCTTGGTGTTGTTTGGGTATGTGTCATCATCTCAAAAAGCTCTGCAACACCACATAGTAATGAATAGTAAGTTGTTTTGTACAACTACAGATCTGGTCTTCTTTTAGACTCGAAACAGTCTTAAAGTCAGGTGGCCTTATTTTGTTTGCGCATCTGACTTAAGTGGGAATAGTAACATTGTTAAGCTATGAAAATACTGGATCCTTCAGCCAGTGAGATTCTCATGGACGTTTAGAGTTATGAAGACACTCCTGAGAGTCTCAGTTATGTTCAGCTGGATTTCTTTCCCAGTTTTAAAAGCCTGAGCTGGAGCTGTCTGGTCCATCTGAAGCTGGATGTGCAGCTTATAGGTTTTCCAGAATGGGGTTATCATTGCTGAAGCCTGTGCTGCTTTGCTGACTCTGGCACTGATACCTCCCATAGAGATTTCATCTTTTGTTATGCAGCAGCTCAGATATGTTAACCCTTTAGCCCTCTCAAGATAGCGTTATAGCACTTTTCGTTTACTTTTAGGGACATTTGTAAGTAAAATAGAGTCACCATATGTGCATATATTAGTTGGGAAAATATTTGTCATTAAAAGATAAGAGTAAAAACCCTCATGTTTATTTTATAAATTAGTTATCTTGACCTCTTTCTGCCGTCTGTCTCCGGTTGGGTTTCTCGACCCTCTGCCATTTCATGCGGCTTGTATATGAAGAGAGGAAAACTGCTGACAGCTAAAGAATGAGAGTGTGTTTGGCAGGCACGCCCTTGTAGGTTTCTGTGTCACTCAACTCTATTAAATTTTTAATCGTTTCCTCGCCGTGGTATAGAGCTCAACATGGCTCTGTTCAGTCACACAATGTTTAGGCGGCTTGTGCTTTTTTTCAACCAGTTAATGCACACAAGGAAAGGAACAGGAAGTGTAAGGAAGGGATTTAGTCCTGTTGAGACAAAAAACAGTCATTAGTCCGCTAGACGACTCTGATTTGTTTTTTGCATTTAGTTTTACAGAGACATATTTTCTACAATGCTGGCAGATAAATTGTTTTTTCATTGTCATTGTACAGCAAAAGCCTATGTGAGGTATAAGAGAAATGTTTTATTTACATTTGCATATATTAAACAATGTTATGAACTTTGTAGGTTTTCATGAAGCCTAATGGAGGGTAACCTTTGACTTTTTAGGCAGACTGTTGCAAATAAACCCAGAAGGTGTAGATACTGAACTAAAACCAGTGCCATGTGTCTCTGTGCTAAACACTGAGGCAGACACCACAGTGTAGTCTAGTGTTACACCAGAGGCAATTTATATAGCAGTACCCACAGGTGGCACTGCCAGTCCAAAGTCCTTATTATTAACTTTATTGGAGTGCCCTAAGAAATTATCATTACAATGGTTTTAAATATACTACCAATGCCAAGACTATTGATTGCACTTGACAAAGTTTAATGAAAGCATCAAAGGCACCTTCAAAGGGAGCCGCAGTGAAAGAATACAGGCAGAGATTCACTGAGAGGCTCTCAACATACTTGTGCCTGTTTATCCGCTCCTATTTTGCGTCATGTCAGAGCCTCGAGCCTTAAGAAAAGGAGTGAAATAAAGCATTGGCTCTTGATTGAGAGGCTGGAAATGAGGGACTCTGCTCTTGCTTTAGTGGTTCCGTCCACTGCAGTGATTCAGGGGATAAAAATGTGGCCTGTGTCTCTTTAAGAGCGCTGGCCTGTCTGCAGAATGCATCAGTCCTGTGGAGCAGACACAGGCCAGCAGGAGGAGGGGGGTGAAGGGAGGAGCGTGGGGCTGTGCAGAGGGAGGAATGAGGACATGAGGGAACAGCCACAGTCTGGGCTTCCAGCCTCCTGGCTAGACTGCTGAAAGTTATTATTGAGTTCCTGTGTAGGGCCTCCCCTCCCTGTGGCATACTCCTCTGTGCTCACTACGAGGTAGACAGGGAGTGCAGCGCAGGCAAAAGGAAAAGTTGGCAACTGACCATGCCCCTTTGCAATGACCTTATACGCAACAAATAAAGGATAATTTTGTTTGATTATGTGTATCTGCAAGGGTGAAGCTTTTGAAAGCCTTGTAAATGCAACCACACATGCTAGCTGCCCTACAGCTGCTAGACGGCAGCTGAAACTGCGACCTAGCACTGTTGTCTTAAGTTACAGTTTAGCAGACATGTCCTGTTTTCTTAGGAATGGCTTTAACTAGTCAAGACAAGAAGATTGACGGTTCACCAATAAGCAAGCAGCGAACTAAATCCTCTGCTGGCGTGCTAAGTGATGAGTATGATTCAAGGACAGGTGGTGGGAGGACGGTAACTCCTGCAGTCTCCTTCAAATAACTTTGTCTGTACAATAAATGACACCCCTGAATTCTAAAATGTGAAAATCCAAACAGAAAAATAAAAACCAACAGCAAAAACCTCTGAAGTATGAATGTCATTTTTTGCACAACAAAGTTTTTTTTTTTTTTTTTTACTATATACTGTGTGATCCAGCTCTCATAGGGTATCTAGTGGAGTGTTCCAGTGGCAGGTCTTTGCTGTCCGGGAAAGGCACAGATTATATAGTTACATCCATCATTCTCTCTTCTCAGGCCTGGGCCTGCCTGTAACACTAATCCCTGGCCTGCCTTCGCCTTTAGTGGCTACATTAGGGCCACATAGCGCCTGCATCCTCACAGCTCAACCCACCAAGAGGGAGACAGACTTTTATGTAATGCTGTGTTCGGTGTATTTGTTTTGAACCCGCTGTTGCTTTAAAGCAGCCTCCCTCAGGTTAACTGTAACCCAGCTGCTGCCTGTCCTACTGTACTGAACTCGTCATGGGTCTGGCTCGCAACCCAGCACCTGAGGCTCGGTGGGAGCCTGCGAGACCATTGTCCGCACATTTCTTACACAGTATGTCACATATGTGTCCTCATTAATCCAGGCACGTGTCTTCATTCATGATCAGTGCGATCATTCGGCCTCTGTTTTAAAGGGTTAGGGTTTGGAGGAAAGCTGGGCGAGGGGGAAAACCCTGGCGCTGAAATGGGTATTTTGCGGAGTTCTGTTTGTTGAGTCAGAGCTTAGCTGGGCTCTACTGTTATGTGGTTGCCATGGAGAAAAACACAGGCTCTTGTGCAATAAAATCATCCAGGAAAAGACATTTCCAAGAATTTTTTAGAGTCCAGAAACAGACGGCAAATTGCAGAATTCATGAGGTGCTGCGGTCCACCCGCCCCTCTCAGCCCTCCATTTTAGAACGCTCATATTCGTTTTATAGAAGCTGCGAGGCTCAAGCCCTCTCACCTAATTACTTCTGTAAGCAGATATGTTTTCCTATGAACGGAGGAGGGAAACAAAACCAGTGTTTAAGGATGGAATGTGTGATCTTAGGAACGGATGTTGTGGGTGTTTTATCCCCTATTTCCCTTACAGACAATTCCTTGAACAAGTGGAAACAAGTGAAATGCTATTTGATCTCTGTCAAATATTACTGTATACACATAACTGACTGTGAGGCCCCTGTGCGTTTCAGTCTCTGGCAGAGAGAGCAGAACATACTCAGAGGCAAAACTCCCAGCGTAGCTTTGAAAACGTGTTGACAGTTAATTGGTTGGACTGCATTTTTCCTGCAGCTGTAATTTTTTTTCAATTACGTCAAGGCTCCTTATTTCTTTAATATGAGGTCTTTCATTCCTGCTGTTTTGTTGTCCTTCTGAATGGATCCATTAGCACCTTTTAAATATTGCAGGTATCAAAAAAAAAAATCCATTACATTGGTTTGTCTGCTGCAAAAAGAATGTTACTCTGTGGCTTTTTAAGTATTTGGTCTGAATTTGAAGTTCAAGGCTAATCAAACAAAAAAGAAAGTAAGAAATGTTAAAACTTCTTTATTTTACTCAAATAGGCACAATAACAGTATTTTATCTGCTTAATTGTCCAAGAAACAACAGTAGTGAAGCTGATATCGGGTTTTCTAACCTGGTGACCAAGAAGGCAGCTTTTCAACAGAATGGTATCCATAAATTTCAACAGGATTTATTGCCCCAGCTCAACTAATTAGATCCCGAGCAGTTCTCAGGACATATACTGTGTTGGTGAAATGACATCACGTGGGACCCTGAGTGAGCAGTGACCCTAACTTCACCTCACCCTCTCACAGCTTTTATGGTCCCCACCCCTTCACCCCATACCCTCTGCCCTCGTCCCATCCCCTTACACCTCTTAACCTCTGGTATTCATCCCATTTTCATCTTTCCAAATAAACCTGCCACCTGCCCTCTTCTGCGTTGACTGGTCGGGGGTACGTGGTCATGTGGCTCAACTTACCAGGCACGTTGGCATAAACTGTCCCTCCGTTGAACCGTTTTAGCATTTTCTTTTTAAATTTCAGCCCTCGATGCCTCATTAGATGAGCATCGGCTGCCAATTTGTTTATTGCTGAAATTAGCTCAGCATTAATGTGCTGATGAGTATTCCTCAAACAAATCCCTTAATATTCAATATTAAAATGACTAGATCTAGTGTTTTTTGTGTTAGTATGCAGTCGAGCTGCAGCAATAATTTTTTTGCAAATTATTACATTTATAGATGACAATTTTTTTAATCCGTTTGAGTGGAAAAACATTCCAGCTTCTTAAAATTCAATATTTCCTACTGGTTTTATTCAGTTTTTACTCTAAATTGAACAAAGTGATTTGAAGATGTAACTTTGTGCTTTTGAGAACACTGATAAATATTTGTTTCTCCTCATTTTATAGCTTGAAAAATCATTAATAGAGACAATGAAGACAATGACAGATGAAGCAATAATGAAAATAAGTGTTAAATGCAGCAGATACATTCACTGTGAGCGCATGAGTGCATGTAAAAACTATATTCTTTTTTCAAAAGCCATCCACATTCATAGGTTGAGTGTCATCAGGACAAAGGTGGTCTCTTTTATTCCCATTGACGTAGTGTTCAACATGGCGCTCCAACTGTCCATTTGGCCTGTCACTCTCTCAGACACTAAAGTCTAGACCCTGACTGACCCTGCCCCCTTGTTACTACCCGACCCAGTTGCTTCCCCTCCCCTCCGCCAGCCTCTTAGGTCTCCTCCTGCCCTGACTTATTCACCATATCTGCCCTGAGAGGGAGGCGCCGAGGAGCCTCCCAGTACCAGGTACTGCCAGTGATATAATGGTCTGCGTATTTGAAGCTGTTACTGTTTGGGTTGTAGAGAGGTTATCCAGTGACATTTTAATCGTCTTTCTGCCTTCTTTGCCGTGGTATTAGTATTAATCTGCAGGATTAAAACTCAGCCAGTCAGATACTGGACTTGCTGTCTTGTTGTAGAGCAGAGGGGGAGCATGCTAACAGCAAGAAGAGCAGCGAGAACCACACACTTCCCTGCGTACAGGCAGGGATGTGTTTATCAGTGATAAACCAAGGTTTTCACTTTAGATATATTAGACATCTGATGAGAGGAGAACTTCTCAACACATCCAACCATCAAGGAATGCAGTTTTATGAGTGGAAAACATACTTTTGTTTCGTCAAACCAGAAATCATTAAACGATCCAGTTTTTCCCTTCTGAGGTTTTAT
>JAPTGW010000022.1:17218829-17229418 GCA_029814545.1 Apogonichthyoides opercularis
AAGACTTTCCAGACCCTCGTGTGAGCTCACGAAGCTGAGCGGAAACACACGAGTGTCTGCGAAGCCAGGCTAGATTGAAAGAACTGTGACTTTTAAATACACAAATATCTGCTGAGTACTAGATGTTTTCTGTCCATTTTCAGTCTTTGTGCTGGTTTCCACATCACACTTGGAAAAGATAGAGATACTTTGTTTCTACAGCAGGTAAATCTGAAAAACAGTCTCAAAACTCTGACTGAACATGAACATGATATTTTTTTTAGTGTTGGGAAACACACAAAACACTCAGCGGATGTTAATTAAATATATTGTAAAGTATTTTGAGTAGTAATGGACCTCAGATGTCACCTCCGTCCCTTTATACTTAACAGAATAAGCAATTTTTTTAGCGACATTGTGATAATTGCAAACCAACAGATAACTTCTCTATGACATGTTATCTGAACCTCTGCGACATAAACTCTGTAAACCTGTGTACGATTTCTCACACACCAACATCATAACATACACCCCATATTCTACAAGAGCTACCTCAGAGGTAGATTGAGAAGTAATCTAGAAAATAATTGAATAGAAATGATTGTACATGCAAATCATCATCATTATGTGATTAACATAAGAATAACTGATGAACTAAAAGCTCACAAATGAGTTTACTTTCCCAGAGATCATCCCCAAGGTGGTGACTCCATGTTTACACTCCTTAATACAATGGACCCCTCTAGAGTCATGAATCTAATTAGCAAAAATAAAAACTAGATTTCTTGCTCGTAATGCTGAGTTTGGGGAGGACTGAGTTCATGGACAGTGGTCAGAGGGAGTGAGAGGAGGTGGCCTGATGCGCGCCCCCGTCTGTCGCACAGGAGTAAGCTGTTTGAATGGAGGAAGGACCCCTGGTACCCACAGCTGCGTCCACGGCCACGAAGCGACAGAGAAAATGCAGGAAGTGGAGCTATGAGGGCTTCAAAATAAGAGTTTCCATGCAACGTGTAAAAAGAAAATCTTAGATCATTTGCAGCAGGCACTTTATGAGTTGCGCGCAACATTACGCGTCATGTGCGTAATTCCTGGTTTTATTATTATTCTCTCTGTTGCAACCGTGTCTGAATTTGTGTAGAGATGTGGAAAAGCATCTCCAACAATTGTGCCCTATTCACCTTAAACGTGAACTGGTTTTATTTTGAAAGCTGTGATGGAATGACCTCCTTCTCCGCGGTCAGCTTTACTGTATATGGTTGTTACATTGGAAAGAGTGGGAGAGGAAAGGAGCAAATGTGCGCGGCGGCGGAGAGGGAAGGAGGACAGCGAGTGCGCAAATAGGCATCCAGGCACATCATCATCATCAGCAACAGCAGCGGCAGAGGCAGAGGCAGTGGCGGAGCATCTTCCTGATCCTCATCTGTGGTGTCTTCAGCTGCCAATCCTCTGTGCGTCCCTGATTGAGATTTCACTGCCGGCTGAAGTGTCCAGAAGCCTCCGCCAACCATTACCTCCCACCACACACTTTCTCTGGAGCTCGGTTATTCTTAGCTCAGCTGTGAGAGACTGTCCTTCCGGTCCTCCTCTTGTTTATCCCAGTTTCTTGAATATTTAATGGAAAATGGCGATCTGCGTGCAGTCGTACGGTATTTTCTGCCTCTTCACTATTCAAACTGTACTTATCTTATACGTCTCCACGCCGACAGCCGGGACCCACCTCTTCCCCCAGCACTACACGTAAGTACCCTCCACGGTTTTGGGGGACAAACCAGGGTGCGGAGCGCAGAACTAGGACAGGTGGCCCCCGACGAGCCGAGCCTGGCCGAGCAGCGCCGTGTGCGTACCTCAGAGCCGCTGTCCTGATGCTGAAACAGACGCAGTTTCCATCTCTGAGGCTGCGTTAGGAATAGCTGTGTATTGTTGTTGTTGTTGTGGGTAGTGGCATTTTAATACCCAAAGCCGTATTCAATTTGTCACATCAACACAGAACAGTAAATAGAGAGCCTGCACAGGTGTGACTGGTGACTAACCCGAGCCAAAAAAAGCTCATTCGTCAGGATAATATTATTAAGTAATAACATTGAGTGTGCTGTTTTGCTGCCTCTGCACCAGAGAGAACATCCCATTTAGGCATGATGGATAGACTGAAAGAGGCTTGGTTCAAAAGTCTTGTTCTGGATTCTGCACACGCAACGTGAAAATAATAGTGTCATTCCCCACAGCAGCATAAACTGGTGTTTTTTAACTGGATTGAAAACAGCGCAATTCACGCGCAATATACTGGAGCGTCAGTTGTTGAAATTTTCAGGTGTCATGCTTCCAAACTCCAGACAACTTTCCCTGAGTCTGTTCTACTGCTCTTAGACGCATTTCTGTTTTTTTTTTTTAAATATAAGTTATCAGATAATTTTTCTATATATATAATATTGTTTCTTTGTCTTATCCAAATAACCGCAGGCACTGGAGTAACTGTGCATCCAGTTGCGTTTAGAGCAAGAAAAATCAAACTACTGTGGAGTTTTTCTCGGCGCAGCTGCTGTTGGATAATATTTTCATCTAAAGCACATATTTTGCAGAATTATTAATAGTTTCACCTTGAATTAAGCTGCACACAGAGGCAGGCTCAAGCGTAATTGGCCTTCTGTGTTCATTTACAGCGATTAATGGTTAATCTGTGCAGTACAGATTCATAGGAGTTTGCCATGGATTAATTTCAGAGCGAACTTTGGGGTCGTTTAAAACTATTATCTCACATTTTGACTGTCCAGTATTTAACCCGCTGAAGCCACAGTGCAACAGTTCCTCATTGGAGTCTGTGAAGTGTCTTCTCAAACGTCGCCCAGTTTTTTTTTTTTTTTTTTAGATGATCATCACTGTGAACACGATCCAGTGATAATTGCACAGTGGAGTGACTGAAATGAAAAGGATTAGAATGAGTCCTCTGTGATTCATCCATGTGAAGGATCTGAAATCTTTAGGGCTTTGTATTTCTCTGTGGTCAAGGTGACTTTCAGAGGAAAAGCCTAAATATTTATGATGATTGACTTAAAACTAAAGTCATCTGCATCATTGATTTGATTATTAGAGATGAAAAAAACAACAACAGGGCTTTACTCTTATATGTGAATTATTTTTTGCATGAATAAATGAAATAGTTACTGAATATTTATTGAATTTCAAGACAAAATTAGATCATTTAAACATCAGTAGTTCATTTCTATATTACTTATTCTCATGTATAAATCTGAAATAGCATTAAAAAAAAGAAATTACTATAGTTAAACTTACGTAATAATGAGAATATCATTTTTCTTCTGAGCCGCCAGTAAGTGAATGAAGAGAATGCAGTTTAAAGCCGCTATAATACAACAGCATTATTATTTTTCTGTCATGTTTTCTGTTTTTTCGTGTCACTCTTTTTGCTATGCTACTTACCAGAATGTGACAGTTCCCTAATTGAAGTGTATGGGGAGCTGTTGTAGTGGTCCATCGGGTGTATAGGCCTGACATACACAGGTTAGAGCTTATGTGAGTTGGAGGTGACTAACTACATCGTTGGGGAAATGTGTCCATATGAAAGGGCAGCGTGTCCTTTAGTTCTTATTTACAGCATCACCAAGAAAATGTACGTTTTGTACACTGTGCAACCCAGCTGCCTTGTTATTTTTTATGTAGTTAGTGTATTGCAGTTTTATGTTTATGATAATGTTTATGGGCTGCAGTAAAAGGAGATTGAATAAGGATGATTTGATATTACTTTACTCTTCTGTAATATTGAAATTTAATGAAAAAGTATGTGGAGCAAACTTGGTCAAATAACTAGAATCTAAATGGATAGCTGTGCAATCTTCGCCAGGAAGGTAAATATCATCTCGTACCGCAGTCCATAAACTCAGAATAATTTCCCCCAAATTTTATTTCCACACATATGAAAATAATCTACCTTTTAGCCTCTAAGATATTTAAACTTTACACTTGGGACGACAGGATTCATTGCAGCAGAGTAAATGTGATGACTGTGTGTGGCTGACACACAGGTCGCCCATCCAAACTCATTTCATCATATTTTCTGCAGCTTTTCCACATTTGACTGACCTAAATCGCAATTCATAAAAAAAATACATCAAATTACAGAATGGTGAGGTTTTAATACAGCTTCAGACTACAAAGAGCATCATCTGACTTTCATGTACTGTAGAATGAATGCAAGTTCTCTGTTTTTTAGGAACAGTCACTACATTTACAACACAGGAAGTTCTCAATCCATGCGCTGAACATCAGGATTTACAGTAGAAGTGTATCATACAATCAGACAAACGTCTATCTGTGCTTTTTTTTAAATGGAGAATAGTCTGGGAAATATTTTTCACTTGACTTATAATTAGTCCATAGTGAATCATATCAGATGACTAAGACTGTTTTGCAGCATTTTACAAAAAATGCATTGTGAATGGAAAATGTCAGTGGCGTCTTGTGGTCTGTTGGGTTGTAAAGTCATTTGTGTAATGTATGGTCGGCTCTGTTGCGAGTCAGTCCCCATATTTAAGTTGTGTGTCATCAAAACGGATATACTAAATATAATGAAATCAGTTCACAAATTCAAACATGGAAGAAAACGGAATGAATGTTCTTCTGCTACTGACATTAGTGCATTTAATTTGGTCAAACCTGTGTGTATATGTATACCTCAGTGTGTGTGTGTGTGTAGACTGTATACTAATGAAGTTGCATAAGAAGTCGCCTGGCTCGGGGACAGAGGTATTGTCCCTCACTGTTAGTATCACTGTGTTCTGCTCTCACTGTAAACTTGTTTTCATTTCATATCGGGGTGACCTTTTCATAGTCAGCGGCCTCTCCTTTTTGGAGGCCCTCTTACTTTCTCTTAATCTCATCCCTATAGGTAGAGTCAGGGCACACATGGCATGTTTGCTCTGCCGTTGCTCTCCTCGTGAAGCCTGCTCCAGCTCAGTGATTATGGTGAACACTGTCACTTCCTGGCAGATTTGTACAATTTAATAAATCTGTCTTTCCTGTTGTCTTCTGAGCAAATCTGACATTTAAAGATGACATTTGTCTCTGTCATCATATTAAAAGACAAACGACTCTGTTGTGTTGTTCTGTTGATGCTAGTGATTAGCTATCTGCAGGCAGCTGAATGGAAAAGGTTAGCACAAAGTCAGCTAGTGGCTTACAAACACAGAACTTATTCATCTGATTGCTGAAAGATCAACTTTCATAATATTTCGGAATTACTCCTTGTCAATGCCTTTCGTTAGTTTAACACATATCCAGGTTGGCTTGTTGAGTCCTGCCGCTGCTTTAAAATGATTTAGTGAAAATCTTGATCCATTAAGTCATTTGTTGCTTGCTGGGAGATATACAGTGATGAGCTCCAGCCGTTTGATCTCTTAATTCCAAACTTGGCTCCGTCTAACAGAGATCAGCTCCTGCTTAGGGTGCACTTCTGTCAGACCTGAGCAGTTTTATTGCAGAGCCGCTGATCCTAGCCGAGCCAAGACGGGCACGTTCGTTCCCAGTCCTGCCAGGGCTGACCAGATATACTGTATGCTAGATGTGATGTGGGAAGAAGGTGCTGATGACTAACACAGACATTAGACGAGATAGGAGAAGGAGCTTTACAGATAGGCAGCCGTAAAGAGGGAGAGTGTGGCTGTTAGCCAACATAAAGACAGATACACAAAAGATGGGGAGGACCTCACTCTAACAACACTCACACGCCATCCCTTCCATGCAAAGATAGAGAAGTGAGTGCTTATGTGATGGAGTCCAGTGAAGCAGATTAAAAATGTTTTATTTTGTTTTGCAGAATGATTCACTGGGCTGGGCGTATCGAGAAGGAGCTGGAGAAGGTTCTGCAGCACGTCACAGGAACTCAGCAAATGAGATCGGTAAGTTGACGTCATGCTCTTGCATGACATGCCACATTTTCCTGCATTATTAATCAGCGTGATTTCACTGGTGAGGTTATACAAGACAAGCAAAGCATGCTGGTGCACTGGAGCACATGAAAACAAAGAAGAAAAAAAACATTTGCAAGTTTGTGGATTTATTCTTGGGATAAATAATCTGAAAAAAGATTTAGATTTCTGTTTTATCCTAAGTCAAACCCTACTCCTAATCTGATTGTGTTGGACTGACATTGCAGTGTTCAATTTCAAGTAAACAAGGATGTTAAAAATCCAATTTAGCTGTTAATACATGAAATAATTTTAGCAATTTGGCAGAATTTACCTCTTGTTTTAAAACTTTTGAGTGTCCATAACTTAGTGTCGAAGTGACTTGTTAACATGGACACATCATACATAATATAGTGTTTGCTTTCCTGTGTGAGCCTGAGTAAGTCGTGTCTGTCTCATGGTAGAGCAGATGGTTGAGAAGGGTGTGATTGACACGTTTCATCATATTTCTGCCGTGTGCGCATGTTCACCGTGCTTCCAGGGTTTGTAATGCACCCCGAGATAAATGCTTCATTATTGCTGTATGGGTGACTGTGATTCATCCAGTCGGTAAGGTGCCTGTGGCAGCTTTAATGCTCACAGTAACAGTGGTTAGTGTAATGGCTGTGAGTATGGTGGCGACACTGATGGATCCCAAGGAGGAGGAAGTGAATTGACAAGAATCGCGCTGGTGTAAAGGTTAATGACTATTAGCGGATATCAGGCAGACACTCAGACAGCAAGATAAACATATGCTGATTTTACAACTCATCACTGTAAACATTATCAGTGTTTGCTTCTGCATATCGAAATATTTGTCTCATCAGAGCTTGTGCAAGTTTTGGTTTGTATTCACATTTCAGATGGATTTCTCAGTGGCAAAAGCTGAAAGAACAAACTTTGCTATGTAGTGTATTTTGAATTAGCCAAAAGCTTAAAGAATTATGTGAGGATTTAACAAAAATCACTGAATTTCACTTTTTTTCCCCTCTTTTTTTCTTTTATTTTGTTCATGTTAGGGAAGCAGCCAGTGATTATATGCTTTTTCAGTGTTTTTTTTTTTCTGGATTATTTAAGGCATTGCTTAGTCTTTAAAGTTCTGGAGAAAAAATAATGCCTGTTTTGGTTGAGAAAGTTAACAGTTTAATAGTCTGAACTCACAGGTAATGTCACCAGTACCTGTGACAAAGATACAAACCCAAGTTGACACTGAAAACGTTTGATATGCAAAACAGTAGATCATTATCAAAACAAATTTCAGGCTGATTTTTTGTTGATTAACTTATCAGTGAGTTAGGAAACTTTCAGCTTGATATATTCAGAGTTATAGTATGTTGCTTTAATGTTGCACTGACTTCTCATCGTTGTAGTTGCTGAATGACTGTGAATTTTAGAATTTCAACATTGATTCACTTACGGACTCTGATGTTGATGTGATGTTAAGTGCTCAGTGGGTTTAAGGTTCTGTGGATTTAAACTAATTTACACCATAAGCTGATGTTTTCTGTGTAGCCAAAACCAATGAAGCCAGTCTCACTCAAAATATTCCATCCATCCCAGTGATGTCGTGTGTTGGGTGTCCATATGGTTGGGTGTGCATGTGTGTGCGTTGGCTTGACTGTGTGCGCAGAATGGGTGTGAAAGAACATTTATCATGGCCCCAAACAGGAGTCGTCACAGGGTGTGCTAAATGGCCCAGCATGCCTAGAAAAGCCATTTTCTAAATGGATGCCTTTCTCTATACGTGTGTCTGATAGAAATCTTCCCAGGGCTATGCCGGCTGGTAACAAGATTGCCTCCCTCTGCGCCCCCTTCCTCTTCATGCGTAGTTTATTCTCTCACAAAAAAAATGTAAAGTGTGTGCAAATTATTTTTGACTTTGTTTTACATGAAATGAGTCAACAAAGTCAGTTCACTATAATGTGGTCTGCTCAGTTCCCCTGAGTTAACATTTTATTTTTTCTATCAAACTGTGTGTGTGTGGTGTATGAGAGAAAAAGGCCACAACAGTGTAGCGAAAGTGTAATTAAATACAAACCGAACTGGTCATTATCAGAATCATAGAAGTGTACAATATGTATGAGTGTTTCAATTTGTACACGCTGTTTCTGAGTTAGAATTGTAAACCTTTTAACTGGTGTGCATTCTAATATATTCAGCCCAGGTTTGGTCAAGATGATATTCCTCCCCTGGGGAAACAAAAGAAGATAGAGAGTGAGTGATATATTGGAGGAGGTGGAAGTTAGAACGGGAGAGTGTGGAGCGCAGATAGACAAGAAGAGTGGGCGTCTTCAGAGAGGAAGAGGAGGGTTTTTAGAGAGAGAAAGGATGAAGAGTGGCTTGACAATTGAGATGGATGTTCAGGCGGTTTCGTGTGTATATTTAGAGTCAAACTACTTAAGATGGATGAAATGATAGAGAACAAGGATGAGATCTGGTAAATTTAAATGTGAACACACTGAACAGATGCCGATTATAGTTTTTATCCTCCTCATTATCCTGTGTGCTGCTGTGCGCGATGTGTTACAGTATGTGAGGTGGCGGTGGATACTGGTATTGTTTCTGTATCCTCAGGCTTGTTCAGAACAATCTTAATAGGCACACATGAGCAGTACGCCTACACTGACATACTGCCATTACAGTGATTTGATCATTTATCAGGCAGAAATCATTATGTTTTCTTGGCAAGGGCATATCTTTGCATCCAGACAGTAAATAAATGTGGAAATAATATATTGTGTGGACAGAATTGTCCCTTCTAGTATTTGAACTCCTTTGTGTCCTCCTATTTTTCTGATTGCGAAGTCTATAAGAGCTCTTTACATACTTGTAGAACTGAAATCGCAATAGCTGCTACTGTATTTGGGCGACACTGTGGCTTGGTGGTTAGCACTTATACCTCACAGATAGAGGGTTCTGGGTTTGGATTGGAGCTTTTTTGTGTTGCGTTAGCCTGTTTTTGCCATGTTGTGTTGGTTTCCTCCAGGTCCTCTGTTTTCTCACACCATCAAAAACATAGGTTAATTCTCCTGTCAGTGTCCTTGACCTACTGTAGGTAATCCTGAAGATCTGCAGTTGGTCCTTGAACACCTTCAATGGCAGCTCACTGTTCCTAATGTGCTAATGCTAATGCTAATGCTAATGCCAGGATGGATAATGCAGGTACCATGGGAAGGGACGACTTGAGTCTCCGGACGATATGAGTCACACGTGCGTAGAAGCATTTATCACTGTCAGCCATCTTTTACAATTTTCTACAACTACCTCACTAGGACAAATCACTGTTGTATGAGTCAAATTATGTAAAAGTACAGAGACTTTACCTTAGGGAGTAGCTTTCTAGCAATCAGAAATGATTTTATGAGTCAATGTATATGGAACATTTTTATCACTTAGAACATCAGTAACTAACTAATAAGTAACTGATAAAACTGTCAGCTAACATTAAAAGATTTTCCACAGTGAAAAATGCTGTTAACTGGTGTTAGTCATGTAAGTTAGTGTAAATAATCCTGGCTTTGTAGACTAACAGTCAGGTTGTCAGCAGGAGTAAACAGTAAAACAGGTGGATGTATCAAATTATAACATAAATTCCAGTCTATTAATCCTATGAAAATGTCACCTTTAGAAAATTATTTTGTTTGAAAATCAGCAGCAGGTTGGAGAAGTAGAGCAGACTGATGAGGAAATAAGTGCATATTCACAGATTCAGGTCAGGTCTAATTACAAATTATAGAATTATAGAGTTGTAATCATTAAAGTTCATCTTAGTTCAGCTAAAGTAACCACTAAAAGACAAAGTCTGACTTGGTATGAGGTCTAATGGTGTTCTACTGTGATCAGTCTATTAGATATCCACAAACTCTTATTTCAGTAAATCACATCATTTTCAGTTGCTCTACTCCTTTAATAACTTCAAAACATTTTTAATGTTACTGGGTGCTGTGTCAACCATGCAGTAAAGCTGTACAAGACATTTCACATATCGGTTTTTCTGCAATATTACGTACACATGCGTAATGAAGCCTGAGTAGCAGCTAGCTTCAGTTTGGTGGATGGAAAACAACTGTCTTGCGGCTATGCATTTGAGAAACTGCCAAAGTATGGCCAAAAGAGGTGACTCTATCTATCGATAGCATTTTTTCAGGTGGACTGTAAATATGCAATATGTCATTTCAGTTTTTAGACATTTTTCCACTTCTGTTATTACTAAGTTACATTACTAAGTTTCAACAGAAGACTGCAAGTAAAATGTCTGATTAAGTGAAAATTGGTTGGATTTCACTGTTGAATGACTTTAAAGATTTTCTGAATTTTTGTTATTTCATGATAAAACTTTTAATCACAGCTGGTCACAACACCTTATTGTTAATCCTTGTTATGAATTGTTATTTTAATACCAAAACTATGATCTGTAGTAGATATACTGTGCTATCTTTCAGGCAAAATTATGTAAGATTTGGCTTGTATGTGTTAAAGCCGTAGTACTTGAATGGTCTTTTCTGGATCTCTAACGGAGAGAGAGTCCAATTTGAAATACAAATCCAGCCTCTCAACCCCCGCCCCCTTTCCATAGCTCCTCCTCTGTGAAAGTGCACGAGGTCACGCACAAGCTTGGCACATGCACGCGCATACAGGTGGAAAGTTCAATTG
>JAPTGW010000022.1:18467001-18486491 GCA_029814545.1 Apogonichthyoides opercularis
ACACACACACACACACACACACACACACACACACACACACACACACACACACACACGCGCGCGCACATCCATCCGACCACGTTGCACCAAATATGTATTTATCTCGAATCTGCTGCCACAGATTGAGCCGTTAAAAAGTTGATGAGTTATAAATAATGACAGTCAAGTGGTAAGTACTGCAGTTACCCCAGTTTATGTGTGAAATAAACCAAATAACGTCCTATTTTCCAACTCATTTTAGTTCAGTTCACATACAGCTCAATAGGATTTCAAATGTGCCAGACCAGTAAAATAATAAGTGAAAAATTTTTACGTTTTCAAAGTGTCCTTTTAAATATGTGAATAACGTGAATACTGTAATTTTAACAGTATTATACTTCACCTTATCATGTACACATGTACATTAGGACTTACAAGTCTGCGCTGGCTCTATAAATGCATAACATATTTAGTAACAGGCAAAATTTTGTTGAAATTGCATTTATTTCTCTTAATATATTTCATATTATTCAGGTTATTTACTTTTTTTATGAAAGGGTCATTTGTTAATGTAAATATTTTCATAGAATTGTACTGTTGTTACACCAAAAAGAGACAAAATTGGAGTTGTCATTGGTTATTACGATAGTATTTTACTGTTATGACCCACTTGCGATCAAATAGGGATGCATGTGGCCCCTGAACTAAAAATGATTTTGACACCTTTGATTGTTAATATCTTAAGTGTTAATTGTGCATTTCACAAATTCATCCCACGGGCCAGATTGGACCCTGTGGCAGGCTGGTTTTGGCCCACGGACCGTATGTTTGACACCCCTGCTTTAAACAGTGCAACCACACATTTTAGCAATGTGATCACCCCAAATAATATGAAGGATTGTTAAATACTAAGCAATGTCACTGAAAAGGTCATCTGTTTCCATATGGCTACCAGGGCATTTACTCTACTGTTGCTTGTAACATTTCACTTACACTAGTAGGCTATGTCATTTAATTGTTTCAAAAATCCTATTGTGCCCATTGGTGGTGCAATAATAGCTTCAAACATGACCATATTTTAGTTTTGGTTCATAGTCATAATTTTATGGTGCATCCGATTGTAAATTGTTGAGGGGAAAATGTCTTTTGCATCACTCAAATCACAGCAGTAACAGGGTGTTAACAGACCCTTAAAAGGTCTTAAATTTGTCCTTAATTAAAGTCTTAATTTAAGTCTTTAGTAATTGATAATTAATCCTTCAATCTGGCATACAAAGGTCTTAAAAATTCCACAGACACAATAATTGATTATATGTTTGCCTTGAGATTCTTTGTAAAGAACTTATCAAATTTGTGATTAGTATTTAGCATTTCAGCATAATCGAATTAGGACTGAATGGAGCCGCCAACATGGGTGGAGGGGTTAAGGTATGAACTCTAGCAGCTTGAACATCAGTAACAGAACATTAGTTAAGGAGAAATATAAATGTAACATTAGTAGGATTGCAACATAGGTAAGGCTGGTTCAGGGAAATAACCATGAGGCCCGTTGTATTGTTACTTTTGTGAACGTACACTTTTAAATTTGGTCAAATATGCCTTAAAATGTCCTAAATTTGGCTTCTTCTAACCTGCAGATAGCCTCAGTAATGTTAATTGTCTACAATGCAAGCATAAAAATACAACTTGGATAAAAAAGTCAGATTCGTACTGAAACGTGCTGCTTCTGGGTCCTTGGAGAATATCTCCTCCTGTTGGCCCCTCAGAAATGATGCATTCAATTTTTTATCGTATCTTAGCTGTAGAAAATCATTCTTTGCAAAGAGCAAATATTTTGGTCTTTTTTTTGCACATGGCAGAATCTGGTTCTAGAATGAAATCATCTCTGGTGATTATGTTGGGTCAGGATTAAGGTGTCTTAGGAGCCTTATTTGTTTTTTTTTTCTCCTGCACATTTCCAGAAGATGCATATCGGAGTCGGAGTTGCTCAGAGGCAGAGTAGCACAGAAACTACTGCACACAGAGCTAGACTTGTTAACATGCAAGATGCTGTTTGTGTTTGTACATTGCCATAGCTATTCTCCATAATTTGCCAATGTGGCTTGATTTTAGGGCTGTGTCTGCTGAGTTTGGCTCTAAGTAAGATAAAATTACTAAACATTAATTATTTCTATCATTCATTTATCATCAATTTACATTAACCTGAATTATTTTGACATTATGGCAACTGGTGTCTGCAAAATATAGTTGGTGTTTCTGCTAGAAATGAACCGATCAGATGATTTGGCCGATTAAATGGAGCACATGGATATTTCATAAGTTCTGCATTGGTTGGACTTGGCTCTGATCAAGGCTGATGGATAATATTAGGTTTCTCAGCATGAATTACTGACATTTAGCAGGAAATTATGCCTGCACCAAGAATTGCCTCAGATTTTCTGATGGTTAGTTTGATATTTGGTTACAGATTTTTTTTTTTAAGCTAATTTTAGGATTTTTTTATTTTTAATAAATGAATACTTGCTGTTCAGTGATCCAATCAGTGATGTTTGTGGTGTTCATTACTTTGGTTTTGTGTTCTTTTCAGCCTCTGTCTGCTTTCTAGTAAAGTTAAAGACCGCTCATTTCCGACTGAGCTGATTTATTTTTTTTTTCTTAGGGGGCTGCTGTCGCCTGATGAATCCAATCTGCTTTTTCCTGCTTAAAACTATTTTTATGATATGCGCATTTAAAAATCCACTGTGGATCGACATCTAGTTTCTCTTCCTCTTGTGGCAGTGATCATCCTCCATAGCGAGGCAGCAGTGATGTAACACATGAGAACAGTTCCTCTCTGAGTCAACCCCCTCTGCCCCAAAATCCCCCAGTTCCAGGCTTCCACGTCCTCAGTTTGTAGCTTTATTGACTGGTAGCCCCACAAGCCCCACACAGAGCTGAGTGTTTTTTATAAGGCATGTCTCACCAGACCTCTGACATATAGCAGAAAGGCAATAGCTTGACTGGCAGACCGGCCAGTAGGTGGTGGAGGATAAAATCAGTTTAACTACTTGTACCCTGTTGTTCATGTTATGGTGTTTTCCGCTGTTCTAGGCTGCATGTCCTAAATCTTAGTTTGCAGGGTACACAGTATTACTAAATCTGTGTGTTTAAGTTAACATGAAAATAAGAGATTTAACCACTGACATGGTGGCTATTTTAATTTCTTAAACCACTGCATACAGGATTTAAAGCTGATACGATTGGCCTCATTTTCTTGATCTCTAAAAATTTGGTTTTACATGTTAGAGATGATAATCTATGATGTTTTATGTCACTAATCACAAGTAGAGTGGGGTTCACGCTCCCCAAATATCCCTCCCTACATCACTGTGCTGATGCATCCTGCAGGAGGAACATGAGGCGCTGGGGGGTGTTACTTTGAAATTGTGCTCCAGAGAAACCACTGTTTTAGAGCTGAGTAGTTGAAAGTGAAATCCTAGCGCTTGAAGGCACAGCTTGTCAATAATTTTATAAATTTCCTTGATAACATCACTAAGTAATGAGAAAATAATTGTGAGTTTTGGCTAAAAAGACAAAAGAGTAAAGAAATGCAACTTCAAGGCACACACGCAGATTAATTGGTAATATACTGTCGATGGTAAGGGCTATATACACTGGATTTCAGAAATGCAAATAAAAATAATTGCTCATTATTAGAATGTATGTATTGGTCATTTTCTCTTTTGTATGAAAGTCCTTTATAAAAGACACAGTCAGTGCCAGCTCCAAATAGACTATTGATGTGTACACTTATTATTAAAGTAGTAATTGAGGTCCTGATGTACTGCTGTGCTAACACAACGCCAGCTGTCTGGACATCACCGTTACTGGCAACAGCATCATTATCATCAAGGGCCTTCTCTGCCTGCTATATAACTGGTTCAGTATATACAGAAAAACTTACCCAAGATGTGAAAAGGAACTCTCCTGCCTCAGAATAGCATCACCAACATATGTTCTGTCTCGATCATAGATGGCCTCGGTGCGCTGTTATCTGTTGTCTTTCCACCAGCTGCCTCTTCCACCCACTAAATGGTCCAATGGGGAAACATCGCAACTAATCACTTTCACTCATAATTTGCTGTTTATCCTTTTGCAAAGCAGTTCTTCTGTCCTTTTTGTGTATAGTTCTCAAATTAAATGACAATCTGATGGTGTGTTTATGGACAGGGAAATCTTCCAGCGATGAGGCATTGTCATTGGTTATGTGTGATGGTGCCATCTTCATCGCAGCATGTTTACTGCAAACTAATGAAATGTTTAAAAAAGTGTTTCATTTGCACTTGAGATTCTCTGCCTTTCTTTTTTTTCCACAAGTTTTGGTGGTGAAAATAAAGTTTGTTCTGCGCAACAACACTTAAAAAATAAAAATCTGATAATTATGACTAGCATTTTAATACTGTAAAATGCAAATGTAAACATCCAGTGCTTTAGGAGTCAGATGTTGACAATTGGGTTTTTATTGCATGGTGTGAATTTCTTGTTACCACTTTACTGTAAAGTTGCTGAGTGACCTGACTATCGGAAGATGCAGTTTCTAAATGTTCTCTTGGTAATTTGTCAAGGCTTGGTAGATTTCTGCAGCCTCATGTTTACTTTCAGAAATAATAATTCTTTTTTTTCATCATGTATCTAATTGAATGTTTTTGGCCACTCATTTAAAAATTATGAGCAATGTCAGAAAAGCCCGTTCTGGAGGACTGAAATTAGTGTGTTTTGAAATCAAGAGTCATGGTAATTAAAACAAATGCAATGTCCTGTTTCAATTCAATGGTAGTTCTTGCAAAACAACGGAGATGTTAGCTTGATTTTTGGCCTGAGAGGGAATAAGGACATATTAAAGAATCAAAATAAAATGAGAATCATCACTTCCAAATGATTCTATTAATTGTCCTCCAACTCCAACCTTAACTGTTCTCATCTGGGACTCGATAATTCAGTTTTTGCTTTCTGAAAGCAGGGAAAATGATTAAGTTGCTAAATTGTGACAAGTCCTTCACCTGTTGGCTTTTTTTTTGTTGAAGAAAATGTCAATATGCAACCTGTTTGGTGCAATCCCAATTCATTTTATTTTATTTTTTTAACAAATAATGCACTTTGACACCCTTGTAAATGCTGCTTTTTATTCCTGTTTGGCTTCTCTTTAGTTTTAACAAAGACAAGTGTTTTTGACTGATGTTTTGTCTTAACTCGAATGATGGATTGAAATTGTGAATTGTCTTTTAATACTGAAAAAACATGGCAACGCTTTGACCAGATTGCGCTCTACATAAACACAATCAGAAGCTAATCAGTTGCTGTTTATATTTTCAATAGAATTTACATGGAATAAAGAAGTCTCTCATGTACATTTACATGTGATATTATAGAAAAGTCTTTTCAGGTTCATGCAAACATACACCAGTTGGCTCCAGAGATGACGTATAAGCACTTATCGTAAGTGTGTCAGGCAGCACATTGTCAAGAGCAGGCTAGCAGACATTAGATGCGAGGCTGTCCTATGTGGAACTGCAAGCGTGAATATTAGTAGAATATTCCATTTGATTTGAGCTCAGCGTTATGAGAACAATAGCATATTATTTATGATAATTACAGTAATCTGACATTAATTGTGATTAAACTGTTTATTTGTTTAACTTATGTTAATCAAGGCAATCAGTCATCACTTCATTACTTGGTGTGTATGGTTGAGTTCACTCAGCCTTTCAGCCAAGATACTCCAAGCTGGTCACTGTAGCATTTTAATCATTCAGAATGACTCACAGCCACTTCACTCCAAATCATTTCATCTGTCCCTGCTGCATCCAATACACACACACACACACACACGCACACATACACACATACACACACAGGATACGAATAGGCCGGTCTGAAACAAGGGAGGAAAATTGCTGTTGGGGAAACTACTGCACTTATTTCCTGAGCTTCATGACAATGGTGATTAATGTTGAGGCAATAAGGCACTGTCACTAAAGGACATATACTCCTGCACTCAAGGACTTGGCCATATCAATAAATGTCCTGTGTCCTTCATTCGCCACATCCTCTTACCCCTTAAACAATCTTACTGCGATGTGATACTGTGTCAGCTTTACTTACAGCTGAACTGTCAGTCACTGCTGCCCTATGGTGAGTGGAGACAGTGGACCCTTCAGGCTGCCTTTTCCTGCATTGTGCTATTGTGGGTCAACAGAGCATGTGTTTGCTTTGTGCTTTTATTTTTTTTCTCTTCCTTTGTCGGTGCGATTGTCTTCCCTTTTTTTTTTTTTTTTTTTTTTTCAGTGGTAAGGAAAAACAAAATCAAAACTAGGCTATCCTTTCCATGAGGCTCATTTACCCTGTTGTGAATTATGAAGATATAGGATTAGGCTGCGCTTGTTTTATCAAACTCAACATGCGCCACAGAATGCAAAATAAGCAGCTTCAATAATAGTCAAATTGCGTTTGATGAATTACATTTTAACCTCAGCATAAATTATCTCCTTGTTATCTTGAGCAGCTGTAGAAGTAGGTGTGCTACATGATGTGGAAGTCATACTGTTGTTGCAGTGCATTAAGGTTACCTTAAAATTGAGTCGCCAGTTTTGTTTAAATTGAGAGGAAACGCGAGTAAACTTGACAATATGCCATGTAAATCTGACAATCTTAGATCTTTGACATTAGCTGTTGTTGAGCACAGATATTTTTATGCAGACATTGTCACTGTGCTACTTTTAAGCAGTCTCATTATTTAAATTTATGTAAAAGCTATATTTTGACATCATTCATTATGGATTTCAATGTCTCTTTTGCTCTACTGACGTGTTGTAGTGTTTAGTAAAACCTCAAAGACACTGCCTTTTGAGGCCCGTGCTGAAAGTTATTTAAAAATTCTCAGAATGATAGATGTGCTAATGTTGTTTTATTAAATTTTGTTGCACCACAAACTATTTAGGTCACCTTATATCTGGCTCCTGAAATATTACGTTGTGTAGTGAAAAGTCAGTTTTTGTTGGTGCCGTTATGGATTTTGGCTCTGTATTGTCTAGTTTGGCAGTGACTTTTTAGGCTACTTGTCAGGTTTGACTGAGGCAGCAGAGAAAACACTGTTCCGTAATGGCGTTATACTCACTTTGCATTCAGGAAGACCGTAGCCTTCCTTTGTTTAAGTGGAAAACCAGCTGTCACAAACGCAGCATAGAGCACATAGTGGATCATTCAGTACCAACTCGCCCAGTGGTTTTGGCCACTATTACAAGTTCAAGAAGTGCTTTTTTCCCCACAAAAAAAAGATGGAAGAGTAATATTGTTACTACTTATAGTATTATGACTGTCAGATTACCCAAAGTGGATTTTTAGCTCCGAGGCTGAAATTAGCATGATTTAGGGCTGGGAAACATTGAATTAGACAGATAAAGGTTTTACTTTTTGAAAATCCTGAAAAAAAGAAAAAAAAAATCATTCCTCTTGATCTTTCCTGATCAACAAAAAATCCAAATGCAACCTGTTTACTTCATGTAATACATTAACTGTGACTGTGCCTCTCCAGTCATGAATGGAATACAGTTTTAGTAAGGGGAGTGTATTTATTTATTTATTTATTTTAGTTTTACCTTTTTATGTGATAAATGAGAGAAAGAATGAATGGTGGAATCGGTTTCAGTAAATGGACATGGTGCGCTGCGATAAGGCCTTGGCCTATATGGGGTCTGACATACCAGGTGAGCCACTGAGGAGTATTATTAGATCGAGCTCCATCTTCAGTTTGTTTAACCAGAAAATAATCAATTAAATCATGTATTGTCCGTAACATTGGAAAAAAAAAAACCTGAGAATTTATTTGTTGCCTATTTCACCCAATTCTAGCAAGATCTGCGTCAGAGGTTTTAATCCAACCTAAAGCAAACAACTGTGTGCAAACCACTACAGTCATATGGCAGTTGACAGACATTTTACTTGCACAAAAAACAAAACTAGTGAGACTTCCATTTTTTTGTGTTTGTGTAAAAAAAAAAAAGCATTGTAGTATAATTCATTTGCTAACTAAAATTCAACAACTTTTTACAAGACTACATACATATTATCCTTAGGGTGTCTTGAATGTTCAATACAAGTTTCAAATTTGTGAAGAAATAAAGAATTTGTGAGGTTTAGAGTACACATGCAATATTGCAAAAATGATGTAAAGGACCAAACTTTAGAAAGTACTCTGAGTAGAGCCTTAGGTTTTTGCAAGGTCTCATCAATTCACTGAAGTTTAGTCTAGAAAATCCATGACATAACCTGGGATGATCTTGGTGGGTTGATATGGTACAAAACACACGTATAATTTTAAACACAAAAAGATGCTGTGAAGAAACTAGTGAATTAAAGCTTTACAATATGAGCGGAAGATTGTACGACACATAACATTGTAGTGTGGTGGAAAAGAACGCATTACCAACAGGAATAGGACCATTATAATAAGGGTCAGTCATTAGCATTCTAACCTAAATGATCAAAGCTTGTTTGTTATCAGGTAAACCTGTTAGCCTGCCAATTGCAATTTGACTTGATATCCACTTTTCCACTCCAGTGCTAAAACCATTTCATTAATTTCATGTCATTTGTTTTTCCTCCCTAAGTTAACATCCTGTGACATCAGTCCCCAAGCTTTTTCCTTTGGGTTTAGGAAGAGATTGATGTTCTGTTTGTTTTCTCACACACTTAGACTGTCTCTCTGGGATCTTTGTCTATTTCTAGAAAAGGCCCTTAAACAACAGTGAAAGGGGGTCATCTGTATTTTATTGCATTATGAAAAAGACAGGAAAGCATTTAGCAGGCCCTTTCCAGGTGCTTGTATCTTAAAGCTTACGTTCTGTTGTCTTACCATTGGCCAAAATCAATTGTTAAAAGAATCTGTGGATTTTATAGAACAAATGGCGGCCGCTGTAAAAATTTGGCGTTGGCTAATTTCAGAGAATTCCAAGGGGGAAGATGTGCTGAGTTGGGTAGTTTTAGGAGCCAGAACGGGAGTTTGGAGACTACCCTATCGATCCTGTTGACATGCTCCCCTTTGGGGAATGCAAATGTTTCTGTTCTTCAACACAAACATCCAAACCCTCCTGGTAGTAGAACCCTAATTAACTAGGGATTTGAATACCGTGGCCTTTTCCTTTGACATTTTCATATTTCAGAAAGACAGTGTTTTACGCTTCCTCAACAAAGACAACTTTCATATTTATTAGACAGTAATAGCAAAAATGCTTGACAAAGCAGTCAACAGTTGCATTAGTTGACTCTTTAGGAATATCACAAACAGAAAATATGACAGGTGTACTCCGACTGTTGATTCCTGGGTAATTTTAGCTGCAATGTCTTACAAATTCCTGCGTGTATGCTTATCTGCCTAACACTGGTGTCAGCTGAAGGTGTGACAGCTGCTGTATGTTATTGTCGCAGCTAATCTAAACCTCACAACACTAGTGTTTACCACAGCACTGGAGACCTATCCCCAGGTAACGGCTAATCACTCAGGGATTCCAGAGATCATCTGTCCCCCCACTTAACAGTCAGCGTGAGGCAGGTGAGAACTAGCAACAGCTCTTTCTGCCTCACGGTTCTCAAAAACAATCATCCGTGTTGCTGTAAGGTGTGTTCAGTTAAATGTTTTGTAAGCTTTGTGACACTGGTGACATAACAATAATATGGGAAAGTGAGTATTTGCATGGTTATTGCTCTCCTTTATACATATAAAAAAAAAATCCTGCCAACAGCGAGATTAAAAGTTGTTTTTTTTTATTTGTCAGTAAGAGGATTCGGAGGGCAGCATGGAGGACATTCAGCTTAACAAAGACAGGACTTGCCATTCTGCTCTGACTCATTGTTCCCCTTTTATAAAGATAACAATTACTGATTTATAAATGTATATACTCAGCAAAGTACCAAGAATCCTAAAGGGATCTGTCAAAGCCTGGATTTTAATATTAGTCTGTGTGTATTGTGAGTGGTTGCTTCCAATTGTGCACTAAAAGCAAATCAGCTGGCTGGAGAGAGGGCCATGCAAGCAGGTCAGAGTGCTGCCCGTCCTGTGGAACACAATGTTTTTACTCCTTTCTTTCATTTTGCTGTCGTGTATTTCCTTCAACCAGAATGTATAAGCCCTAATAACTGGCCTTGCACACAGGCTTTGGTGCTTCAGCTGTGGTGTTGCTGCTTGATTAGAATCATTACCTTGAGTCACAGCCAAGCACTGCTCAATTGAATGTTGTTTTTCAGTCTTTGTTTGCCTGTGCTTTTGTGTGCATTGGATCTCATGTTTGTTAGCCTTGGATTTGTTTTGCTGCAG
Source organism: Apogonichthyoides opercularis (assembly GCA_029814545.1). NCBI lineage: Eukaryota > Metazoa > Chordata > Actinopteri > Kurtiformes > Apogonidae > Apogonichthyoides > Apogonichthyoides opercularis. The sequence goes on from JAPTGW010000022.1 coordinate 18,477,329, forward strand.
ATTTGACTACATGTAGGTGAGGGAATTGGTGCCAAGGTGATGTTTGTAAGTTTGATATGGACTGGGTGTGATTGTCTGTTTCTTCAGAGTGCTGCTAATTGAACAGAATAAGGTACAGTTAGATTTCTGAATAAATAAGCATCAGGATGAAATGTCTGAAATCAAGGCTGAATGGGAGTGTGGATGTGGAGAAACTGTGGTCTTGACAGATGTACTCATTTGTCATGAATTATATGTAATTGCCTTGTAATCACTTTTGGATAATTAGAGGCTAGTTCATGATGACATGCCAATCGATTTTTAGCAACAAATCCCCCTAAAGGTGATAAACAGTGAGTTCTTGTGCTTTTGAGGGCTATTAAGTGATTTTGTGGTGTTGTTTTTTTGTCATGAATATCTCATTACGAGTGTTATCAGCTTACAGAGATATTAAATATTGTAAATCAAAGTGTGAAGTGTAAATTTTAGACATCATCTTTAGACCTAGCATGCAATATGCTACTGCAAAATCGTGTCTTGAATTAATGTTTTTTTTAAATTGAAGTGTAAACATGTACGTTGGTCAGCTGTAGACTATATATATATATTTTTTTACATCAGTTATTTCTTGAGAAAAATATGATTTTTGCTTTGCGGTTGTTGTTTTGAAAAATATATAATGAAGTGTGTCCAGTAAACATTACTTAGTGAGGCTACTAAAGAGCTGTTATAGCGGTATCATGTGCATTGCTCCTCATGGTTTTATTTATCGTTTCTAAATTCAGCCTTCAAGTATTGATTAGAGTCCAACATCAAAGAGCATTTAAAGAGGAAGGGAGGAGGTCTGACTGCTTGTATGGCCGCAGGCAGGTTTCAAGAGCCTGTTTGGAAGTGATGCATGCAAAGTCCTAGTGCAGTGGTATTATTTATGGCCAGTATCGAGTCATTTGACTAGTGAGCTGCAGGTTGGGTATTTTTCATCAGCAACAAGCAAATATTTCTACTGCTGCACGTTTTTTCAGCTGTAAGATTCCAGATGTGTAACACATTTGCAGGCTCATACTTGGCATTTTTTTTTCTTGACATATTTGGTTTGACAAACTCTCTTTTCTAAATAACTTTTCTGGAGCTATTGCAATGTATGCTTTCAGCACGGGGAGCATGGCAGCGATTGAGCCAGTGGGTTGGAAAGGCAGGCATCACGTCATCTACCTGTGAAGTTCACACAGGACCATATGCATTACCAGTAATCAACAGTCACATTCATGAATGTCAGTAATGTGTGAGGAGTGTAACGTATCCACCAGAGGCAGCAGAATTTATTTGTGAATCAATAACTAGACAATTCATGCAGGACTGTACACCGTGTCCAGAGGAATGACCTCACAAGCTCTTAGCACTTAAGCAATCCAGTTGCCACACATTGAAATTTGAAAACCTCACTTTCCACAGTCAATTTTCCCTGGCAGTCAGCGCTGTTATATACGGGACATCACTGACACGTTGTCTGGAGACATGTGCATCAGCTCCGCAAAGGATGTAATGTGTTACCTCACATTGTGTGTCTGTCCATCTGTCTGCCTGCCTGTCTTGTCAGTAGGATTACCCAAAAATACTGCACTAATTTTCATGAAGCGTGGTGAAGTGATGGGCTATAAATGTTACCTTAAATTTTGGAGTCGACGCTTGATAAGGATTGATAACAGAGAGACTTGGATTGTTTTACATCTTCTTTAAGCATCAATAAGGGCTCCAGTCTGATGTAGGTTAAATTAGAAAACAAGAACATAAGTTCAATAATACGTTCACGTTCCATTTGACATAACTTGCATTACCTTCATTAAATTTTCATGTGAATTGCATTAGCACTAAAAACTACTCCCTACCGAGTCCCAGTCCAGCCAAGGAATTGATTCTGAATGGAATCCAGATGGGCAGACAAGTTACTTACCAACAGACATACCTTCTTATAGGTACAGTATGGGTGGACACATCCAAAGATAAACTTTCCAGTGGCACCAACTGAGCTATGATCTTTTTATCATGATAAGAGTCGATTACACCCAAGCAGTTACACCAACTGATAAACAGTAAAGTCAGAAAGTCAGAAGTTGTGGTATGTTTGAGATTTAATAATACAGTGAATGAGAAGACTTGAATTTGGGCTTTGATAGAGGTCTGTGCCCTCTGCTGTATTCTGAAAGGACTAACATACAGGATAGCTACTTTTGTATAGAGGTCTTGAGCCTTGAATTTATTTAATCCTGTTAATGGTTTTCATCAAAGCCTCTGATGCACTCAATCAGTGAGGGCTCAGGCTATTTAATGCACTTAATTCACTGTACTACCAGTGGCCTAGAAGCATCTTTGACAATTTACAATTTAGATTTATAGTATAATTTTACAGTATTCAAAGGAAGCATGTCTACTCTAACTTCAGCCTTTATGTTAGTGAGTTAAATATTGAGTTCACTGTAGGAAGTCAAGGAGTTTTAATTCACGAGAGTCGATTTGCTGAGACAATAGAACAATACTTCTTTACTTTTTTTTTTAATGAATAGAGAATAAATGTCAGGATGTATGAATTTTTCTATTCAAGGAAGACTAAACACATTGGAGACTTTCTTCTAAATCTTTTCGCCCACATACTCAAAGGGTGATGTTTCATGTACGGTGTACCTTATATCCAGTAAAAAGTTGAGATGCTATGCTGTGTAAGACGTAACATGTTGCACTGCTCGGCTCCCGGTGCCTCTGACTCTCATGCTATTGCAGCATAAGTAACATGAATCCATACAATATACCTTTTTAAGAGGAGAAATACTGCAGGCGGAGTGCAGGCATCTGAACTTTGAATGGATTGAAAGTTGGTGACACATTTGGTTTTGATTATAATGAGATGGCCCTTTCCACATTTCTCCACATAACTTTAGAGAATAGACTGCAGAGCAAGTGTGGCATAATGAGAAAGTCAAGTACGCCTTCTTTGCCCTTCCTCCTATTCTACTCGTTTTGTTGTTCAAGTTCCCTAATGAAACACAAACAAAAGTGTTTCTGCTTGGGAGGAGGTCCAAGGCCATAATACTCACAATGCCAGTGTGTGTGTGTGTTTTAGTCACAGTTTTTTCTGGATTTGTTTAAAAGTTAGTTTTGAGTTTGTGTCACTTCACTATCTCTTCCTGTCTCTGTGTCTCACTACGAAGTTGTATTTTAGGCTTTCAGCCCCCTGCATGCCATTGACAAAACCATCTTGGCTCTGTTGAATGTGCAGTCGCATTTCCTGTCAATTAACATGATGAACAAAGAACCAGACAGGGCTTGACATGCACACAGACATGTTCATACACGCACAAGAATAACATTATATAGACGAGCTGTCATGCTGTATTTTCAAATTAGTTATTGTAATTTTTTTTTTTGTCCACTTTTATTCTTACATAGCTTGCTCAAGGAACAATTTATTTGTAGACTAATTTTAATGTAACATGGCTACATTTCTTTGACCCAAGGGTGCTGATATCTTCTTTGCTGAAACTGCTTATTTGCTTTCAGCTGTGTAGGCCTAAATATCTGCATTGGGATTTGACTGTTTTTATTATTTCTAAGCCTGATCTTTTAGCCCTAAGGTTTGGCTCCCTGTGTGCCGTAGCTTTGGCTGATCTTGGCACTTTTCCTGTTCCCAAGGTCTGTAGTGTGACTTGAACACTTCCGGGGGGTATCTAGCCACATCACCCACTTCCAGACAGAATAAGGAACACATGCATGCTCCACATCAGGCAACACTCAGTCCATTTTCTTTGCACTTCTGCTTCACAGAGGAACCCAGACCTTATTTTTACCACTGTGACCTGAAATAAAGCAAATGTTAACCAAGACGACTGGTTGATATTTGGATGTGGATTGGAACACATATTTATGAGTACCCAAAATTACTCAGAAAGATGTATACATATTTATTGTTCTCATTTTTAATAAATCTAATGTCATATCTTGCACTATTTGTGAACTCTGGAGTGACTGCACATTGGGGATTTTGGTGTGTTTGACATAAAGGTAGGAGTTCTCAATGACTAAAATGAAGAGCTACACAGATGTCCTTACATTTGACAGTTGACTATATTCATTGCACATGAATTTCTATGGACAGCAGCTGTCTGCTCATGCACATTTGTTCCACATATACCATACATAGCAATTCAGTACCAACAGGCTGCCCTTCATCCACTCATGTTAAAAACAGTATAAATTCAGACAGAATAATATAAGTTGCTTAGACTGTAGTTTGCCTAATTAGTACATTTAATTACGCTTTCTGTCTCCCTCTAATTAAAGCCTAGCGGGAAAAAAAAATGGGGATGGGTAAAGTGAGTGTGCTGTTCTCTTCACTGACGTGCCACTGTATATATAATCCTGAATGTAAAGCAGGTTGATACTGAGGCAGCAAGATGGCACTGACTTGCTGAAAATAATCCACTTTATAGTCAAACATTTTGGCATGTTGCCTTTATTAGGCTTAGCAAGGTCAGGTGTTAAGAGAAAGTGCTTGTGACTTATTTTTCAAACTGCTAGTGAAGTGAAAGTGTTAATGGAACCTTTTTCTTTATTAATAGGTTAAAATAACGCAACCACTTCTTTTTCTGGGCGGTTTGATGTCTTTGTTTGAGCCTGTATGCGACGGTCCAGAGTAGAGATCAGACAGGAAACAAGGGCAGAGACAAAGAATGCCATTCAGCAAAGGTCATTTTAGTTTCGGCTGCTATGAGGATTTTGTGTCGTTTCCAATTGTTTTTTGAGTCCGTTGTATTGAGCTTTATGCTAAGCTAACTGCTGATGGATAGATATGACACTGTTAACAGCTGTCTAGTTTAACTCTCTGCAACAAAGCAAGTTGTTGTATTTCCATGAATGCTAAATTCTTCTTCTTTAAACTTTAAAGAATGACCAAAAAACAGGTTTGCATCTACTTTTCTTACTTAATTTTTCTCTTCAAATATATGTCAGGGCTTGTGCAGCTGTAATTGGAAACCAGTGGGGAGTCTGAAGATTCTAAAATCTGCACATCCAATTGTCACTAGAAGTGTTATTTGAAACAATAATAGTAAAATGGAAGAGGAAAATTGATCTATTGAAGTCTTAATGTTTTCCTTGTGATGCTGTTTTCCTCAGTTTCTCAGAAATCACATTATCTGGGTTGAGTCCATATTTTCTGGTTTATTTTTCATACATTATAAAATCAGTATAGAATTAACTACACTAAGTGATCACTTGATTTGTAAGAAGAAAACCAAAGAAAAAAACAAAAACAAAACTCCAGCCTCCAATTTATTGTTCAGAATAATACACTTATGCCTATGCATCATTTCCAGCTGCATTTTTATTTTTTTTAATGTAATGTTGCCACCTTAAAAATATTGACATCCTGCCACTACTCTTTGTTCCCTCAAATTATTGCTGTACATTAGGAAGCATGTCATAGTTCATTCAGTTTTATGCATTCCACATTCTGGCCATCGCATTTCCGATACCAACATAGGTGATGAGATTGATAGTTTAACTCTAGCCCCCAATGACTAATGCAAGTTAAATGCTCCTGTGGATGTTGTTAGGCTGCTGTTTTTCAAGGACTCTCAGGGGTTCCTGCCTTGTTGTTGAGTGCAATATTATGGAACAAATAGCAGGGCTTAATGGAGGAGTAGATGATTTAACTGCCCTTAGGGCGATGAAAAAGGGAAACTTATTTTGTATTCTTCAACATTACACAAGGTGCTATTCTGTAGGTTTTTGATGCATTTTATTTTTTCTCAGTTTCTCAAAAACATTGAAATGTCAGGCACGGTTTCAGTTTCTAAATGTACGAAATACCTTTTAACCAAAGCTGCCTGTATGTGTCGTCACATTTAAACTGGTGGTTAACCTACAAAATTGTAATTCACTTGTGTCTTTCCTATTTACAATTTGTGAATGTTTGAGTGCAGTCCTCAGTCTCCTTCAGGCCCAGCTCTGACTGCGTTGTCTGCTTTGCTCTATCAGAGATGCTGTGGCTTTAATCCTGTGCCCACAGGGGACGGCTGACATGGATGAGTGTAAACTGTTGACATGGTGCTGTCTCCTATGCTCCCTGATCAAAGACAGTGCAGCCCTCCTGTTTCACAACCTGCCTTCAAATATGCTCCAAGTCTCAGCCACAGTGACTCCCTCCCTCTCTATTTCACACTTTTTTAAACCCATTTCTCTATAGTGAGTTGATACATCTGATAATAACAAAGCAGCCAATTATGACTTTACCCACGTAGCCTCTGTGACCTCCCTCCAAGCAGCGAATTTGATTTGGAAAACACTATGCATGTGGCTCATACCATAATTGAGACAATTTTTAGAAAAAGTAACGTGCAAAGGAAGACTCGGTTTGATGTAGTGCTTAGTTTAATTAATCCTTGGTAATGATGCAACTATTCGTAAGAGCTGAGCTTGTCTTGAGTAGTTAGATACGTGTGTGTGTGTGTGTGTGTGTGTGCGCGCTATACGTGTTGAGACACTGATCAAGCAACCTACCCCTCCAGGACTCCCAGGAGTTTTAACGCTTAACTTAACCCTTTCTTAGCTTGTTATGCTCATTAGCACCTCATGACAACGCTAACAGTTGTGACACAGAGTAGTTGTCATAATACACAGACATATTGGAATGGAAAGAGAAAACTGGTTTTAAGTTGCTGAACCATTATCAATAAAGGAATTGATAAACTTTCAGATGGATACGCCTAATTGTTGTGTAAATAAAGTCTTCAGCTCCCATCCCTACATCCTGAGACTCATGTGCCTCTTGTCACATTGGGTACTTTAATGTGAGGGGGAAAAAATAGCCTTGAGGCAAATCCACAAAAAACACAGCCTGTATCTGTTTTAGGGCTGCAGAATTTAGGAATAATCAATAAAGGCTTTGTCTGCTCTTGTGTTTCCCTTTGTATGAATGTGTATAATTAAAGACAGAAGATGCAGCCTGTGCTCTAAAACACTGAGGCCTTGTCCAGTTTCACAGTGTTGATCAAACGCAATAATAGTTTTCTATTTCCAAACTCTGGATTGACCAGATGCAATATTCTCATGTGATCCTTATTTAAAACAAACTGAAACAGCTCAATTTTGATTAAAAAAAAAAAAAAAATACAGAATCTAAAAAATAATTATTCTGAAATTTTTCAGTTTTGATCCTACAATCTGTGGTTGAGTTTGGATGTTAAAATGAATAGGTGAAAGGGATTTTCTTTCTTTTTTTTCCCTTTTTTTGAGGGTTGGGGGGGTTGATTTAGGCAGTAGTACAAATTTGTGATATTGTATTTGCTTGCAAAATACCGTAGGCGTCTTTGAATCCTTTGAATGCTTTTCCTCACAGCAGACTGCACAACAGAATTTCTCTTTTTCATTTTACTCCCTTTTGCTCCCATCTCTCACAGATGTTACATTTTTGACATCCAGTGTAAAACATAAATATTAATGCATTATTTTTTTTTTACCACAGTGCTGAAATCATGGTTTAGATATTGCAACCTTAGTGTTGAAGTGTTCTTACTAGTAGAGGTGCTTACAAGACAAGGAGAATTAATTGATTTTCAAGTGCTTTTGTTAGTTTTAGTGCACTTTGGGTGCAAAATTACATTCTGTGCCAAGCTGTACTGGTTTTTGAGAGATCTGTGGAGTGTCAATACATCAACAACCGTATTGAGTGTTGTTTCAGTGAAAAGTGGATCTAAATAGAATCAGAAATCAGAAGCACTATTGCAGCAGGTGCAGGGGATTTCTGTTTTTATTTCAGGTTTGGCAGTTGTTCCTCTCTGGTTGCTGGTTTATTTTACTTTTTCCTGCAATTGGACAGGCACAGAAACAATCTGCCTGTCCAATTGTTTGCATCCGTCTAGCAACAGGAAACCAATATTAGTTGATATTGCTTAAAGCAACAGAGGAGCACTCTTGTCTTACTTGTGCAGCCAATTGAAGATGGTTTCAGCAAGACCATGTTTTTTCCTCCTCTGGCACAGACTGCATCTGATGGAGAGCTTATTTTTAACAATACATTGAATTATAAGTATGGGACTACATATGCTCATGGGAATATGCATTCTCAGGGAAAATTTGTGCCTCCAGCATTTACTGATATTCTGCTGCAATTTCTTTTGGGCAGTTTAGGTTTTAGAAGAGACATTGTCGCTCTATTGTAGATCTCTACAATTTTTTTTTTTCTCCAAATGTTTCCACATCCAAGCTTAGCAGGCGAGCTGCTGGAACATTTTTAGATTTGTACATGTACTACCAGCACACTGACCAGCAAGTTCATTTAGGTGTTTTTTTTGTTTTTTTTTCCCAGACCAGATGCTGCTGTAAAGAACTTGACTGATGGTAACTTTAGAGCACAGCAGAAGGAATCATAGGGTCTGTAGGGGAGGGTTCCTCTTGTTCTCCACAGATCTCTGATAGTGATGATTATTACCACCCATTACAGCGACATGTCAAATGATGGCACCTGGGCTGAAAGCAAGGGATTGTGTTTGGTACAAATAGTCACAACAGCTGCCGGTGCCTCTTTTTTTCACTGGCTCAGTGTGAAGGGATAGGAAGTTCAGCAAACTGTCCCTTTTTATCATCCACATGCGTATTTGTCAAATAACAAAGTTAATCTTGTTCAATTTTAGTTTGGTCTCCATCATCTCCTGAAAGGTCCATCTGAAAGAAAGTGCTGCAAGTGCAATTTCAGAGATGATTTGAGTGTCTGTCAGGATGTTTTTATTAAATCTAAGTGTGCAAAGTGTAGAGTTGGCTGTAATTTCTGTAATCTGTAATTCCAGGTGTTTATCTTCCTTTTTTATTTATGAAAGCATTACTCTTACAACCCTGACAGGACACTGATATTGGACAATTCTGCAAAGCTTGCTGTTTGAATATTCAGTTTCTTTCCAACATGTTCTTTAACTCCCCCCACGCAGTAGAGTTTCTGACCTATATCTCTGCTTCCACAGTTGCTTTGGATGGCCAGCCTCAACACGCCAGAGACGGACATCATGAAAGCAGAGGCGTAATGAGGGAGAGGAGGGCAGCCGGTGACCCATACTGGTCCTATTCAGGTGAGCTCTCATGTGTGTAGACTGGAGTGTTTTTTTTTTTTTTTTTTTAAAAAACTTATGCTTTTTTGTCT
>JAPTGW010000022.1:18950811-18975804 GCA_029814545.1 Apogonichthyoides opercularis
CATCATTATCAGGCTTTTGCAGAGCTTGATGAGTTGATCATTACTTGAACCAGGTGTGCTGGAAGAGGGAAATGTCTAAAACATGCAGGATGGTGGTACTTGAGGACTGGATTTGAGAACCACTGGTTTAGAGGATCACCACAGAAGAGTAAATTTGTTTTTTTTGTTTTTTTTTCTTGTCTCAAGGTCACACATCATGTCCATTGTCAAGATTCACGCCCGAGAGATCTTTGATTCTCGTGGAAACCCCACTGTGGAGGTTGACCTCTACACTGACAAAGGTAGGTAGAGATGCATGTGTGTGCATTGTGGAGCACTGAAAATGCTAGAAAAAGTACAAATATAAATATGGCAGAGCTGGACAACTAGCCAAAGCATCAACAATTATAGTGTCAGTTGCATTTTAGGTCCAGGGGTTGTGTACTGGCATTTGGGATTCGGTGATACAGAGGAGAAAGGGTTACATGACAATGAAATTTTAACTGACAATTACTTGCTGTAGAAATAACTGTCATTAATAATATGATCATCTTTATTTTTTATTATATGCCACTGTTACCGTGTAGGTCTAATAATGATTTATTTATATATATGGTGCCTAATGGAGATTAGAGCAATTTATTAGCATTGATTAAAAATACATTTAAATTTATTTTTTTTACAGTTGTATAGGGCAGATTTTAATGTAAGTAACTTGGAGAACTTTGAAATATACAAATACTGATATGAAAAATGATGTGAAAATAGTAATGGAAATATTACTTTTCTATTCATCTTTATTGAGCAGTGTGTATAAACTGGTGAATGAGACAATTATCTTTTAGTACTACTGTATATTAGTATCTTAGTGGAAAATAAACATTTCAGAGACCACTGATCTTTTTTCCTTTATTATAATAAACCAAGAAGACTAACTGCAGTATTGTCCACAACAATTTCAATACGAAATTTTCACCAAACTGTGCAGCCTTACTGTGAACTTATCACTCTTGTGTCTCAATTAAATTCATATCTTCATTCTGTCAGGTTTGTTCAGGGCAGCTGTACCCAGTGGGGCATCAACTGGTATCTATGAAGCCTTAGAGCTCAGGGATAATGACAAGTCCCGCTATCTTGGAAAAGGTTAGTCCACACTTAGCCTCATAATAAAATAAATTGTATTTAATGATTTCTTTTACAAAGCTTTTATTATATATTTAAGAAAAATGTATTCATAAGGAAAAATTCTTTATGTCTCTGTCTATTCTCCCTCTTCCTTTTTACCAGATGTGAAAGGGTTAGTGAGTTTCTGTTGTCTCTTGTAAATTAAGAGTCTCTAAGATTTGCCCAAATCATTTTTTTTTTTTCCAACTCATCATTGAATGCTTTTGGCAACCAACCTGACATGATATGCATGGTGAATTGTCTGCAAAGCATGTTTTGTATTTTGTTATTGAAGTGGAACCTGTGGGTTGACAACTGATGATAACTAATGAAAGCACACTGACATATTTATCAAATTGTCTACAGAAATAAGAAAAAAAATCATGTATGCTTTTGCATGCATCTTGCAATGTGTATTTAGGCACAGATTTGCATGTCTTATTGTAACGTATGTAATAGTAACTTTGCAATATTTACCCATATTGTGAAATAATCTTCTTTGTTATAGGAGTCTCACAGGCTGTGGAGAACATCAATTCAATTATTGCACCAGCACTTGTTGGCCAAGTAAGATGTTGTGTTTTATTTAAAAAAATGTATTAAACTGTAAAAGATCTTCTTCTTTGATAACTACTATAACTCATGCAATATACTTTATTGTTCTTTTCTGCCCAGGATATCTCTGTGGTTGACCAAGAGAGTATTGATCAGATGATGCTTGATCTGGATGGCACAGAAAACAAATGTGAGACTAACGATACTGTTGTTAATCTGTGACATCCATATACTGTGTTTTTGTTTGTATCTTTTTTTTTTTTTTTTTTTTACTCTCACCTGTTTAAGTACCGTCTATAGGTTCTCATTTGCCCAGGTCATCGTTCTTTTCAGTAGTTCTTGGTTTAACTGGACTGGTTTAGTTCTTCTGAAAACATTTCATCTCTCATCCAAGAGACTTCAAGTTCTTGGATGAGAGATGAAACGTCTTCAAAAGAGGTAAATCGGTCTAGTTGAAATGAGAACTACCTGTTGAAGTACTTCTTCATTTATTTTTTTTAAGTTAACCTTTATTTAACCATGAAAAAAGACTCGTTGAGACTAAAAATGTTTTGCAAGAGTGTCCTGGCCAAGACGGCAGCAGCAGTTAGACGACAGATTTCATCTGTACATCTACACTAAAATCATGCATAAAGCACATCATAAACCTCAGTTCAAGTGCCATAATGATGGCAGATCTTTAACGCCCTGCCTCTATTAACCCTTGTGCTGTTGGAATAAAAATTCAGTTATCATTAGATAAATACTTAATGTCATTATTTCTCATTGGATTTAAAGTTGTGACATAATCTGTGCATCATCACTAAAGATTCTTGTTACAGATTAGATTTTGCTTTGTTTAAACAGCCAAACTCGGAGCGAATGCCATTCTCGGAGTGTCGCTGGCTGTTTGCAAAGCTGGTGCTGCTGAGAACGAAGTCCCTCTGTATCGTCACATTGCTGACCTGGCAGGAAACGCTGAGGTCATTTTACCTGTGCCGGTGAGACTCAATGTGGCAAATGAAATGCATACATTTTCTTTCTAATCACACAGTTCAACTGCCTGTTTGTCGTGAAGTCTCTAATTTTTCTCCCGCCCACCAGGCCTTCAATGTGATCAATGGTGGCTCTCATGCAGGAAACAAACTCGCCATGCAGGAGTTCATGATTCTGCCCGTTGGTGCTAGCACCTTCAAGGAGGCCATGCGTATTGGGGCAGAGGTCTATCACAATCTGAAAGGCGTCATCAAAAAGAAATACGGTCAGGATGCCACCAATGTGGGTGATGAAGGTGGCTTTGCTCCAAACATCCTGGAGAACCAGGAAGGTGTGTATGAGCTGTGGTTTGTTCAGTGACAAAATGTAGCTGTGAGCCTTAAACAGTTTTCACACTCGTCCCTGATTAGACTTCTTTTTCTTTTAGACGCATCTCTGTGCCATAAAGTTTACGACATACAAAAATTTAAATCAAAGAATCTCTAATGGGACACTAAAAATGTTAACCAACGATGTTGTAATAAATTTTTCTATACTATAAAGAATACATTTTCATAAAGTAATACATTTAGACCAAATGACTATTGTATATGTACTGACATTTTTAATGGGCAACAAACAAAATATTCATCTATCAATGCAAACCTAATTTTTACAAAAGGAGAGGTTTTTAATATTTTTTTTTTGTTTGTTTTAATGGCAACTTTTCCATCTGAGCTGGAATAAGGAAAAAGGACACAATATGTTTACTATACAACTTCATTTACCAATATGGACAAAAAATTATGTTAATACTTATGTCCAAATAAAAAAATATATATTTAATTTTTTTAGCTGTCTAAATTTTCAGCTGTAAGCCATAAAAGGTTTGTTCCAAGAACATGTTAAGTGCTGATAGGCTCACAACGTAGAAAGATTCGCTGTCGACAAACTTGAACCCACTCTAGGTTATCAAAATGAATGCTGCTAATGACCATGATACGACACTCTGAATATTCTGTATTTATTTTTTTAGCCCTGGAGCTCCTGAAGGAGGCCATTTCGAAAGCAGGATACACTGACGAGGTGGTGATCGGCATGGACGTGGCAGCCTCTGAGTTCTACAGGGAGGGAAAATATGACCTGGACTTCAAGTCTCCTGACGACCCAAGCCGTTATATTACCCCCGATGAGCTGGCTGATCTCTACAAGAGCTTTGTCAAGGATTATCCAGGTGACATTTTGTCTTTTTTACACATTATTTAGCACAAGTGCAGCAGGGCACACAATATGGTTAATGCTGAAAAGGGGAGCTACTGAAACTGGCAGACATTTTCCAGAAACTGGTTTAAAATGTCAAACCCCTGTTTAACACTTTGAATAATGTCTAAACTTCTAAAATTTACAGGACTAGATATGTACAGCTTAATAATATTTTGAAATTATTTTAAAATGGTGATGCACTGATCCTGATATTCTGGGCCAGTTCTAATACCGATGTCTTGATGGTTGTGTGTTTCTTACAATTTTGTATTTATTTTCTGTATTTTCATGTCATCATCTAACATACCAAGAGCCTGTAGACTAAGCTTACAGTTTTATGTCAGTGAACTTGATTTAAATGAACTGAGATGCAAATAGTTCAGCATGTGACACACCCCACTAGCAAAATTCAGGCAAGACAACTAGATAGACCTTATCTGTCCTAGACGGTGACAGAAATTCTTCCATGATTCATGACATTTAAAAAGGCATAATGCCACAATACAAACATTGTGCTTGCCTACTTTGTAGTATTCAGAGTGGTTCTGCCAAGGGAAATGAAGGTGTTCTTGTGTTTGTGTGGGTTTTTTGTTTTGTTTTTTTTCTTGCTAGGGGGACTTTGTATCATTTGCCTGATGGTTGTTTGAAGTGTTTGTTTTTATCAGCTTGAGTAATGATATGGTTGTAGTCACTCTTGTTTTTAGTGGTGACAAGGTTGTACCAGGATGAAATGTTGAATGTGTATGGATTCTATGAGGAATTTGTCAATTAGCATTAGAATGTCCTTACTGAGGTTGGAAGTCCTGAATTTCCTTTTTGTACTAAGGTGGTGTGATGTATGAAGGACAGGGAGGTGTCATTCGCTGTACCCAAATGTTTGAAGGACTCCCTGAATTCTGAGTGGATGGAACCGTAGTGATGGAATTTTAGCTTTGCTTCCACAGCACGGCTCTTATTTGAGACATTAATTAAGTCTTTAACATTAACTCTTAAATGAACTCTGCTTAACACGACTGAAACGGCTGCACCCAGACATTGTGGATGACCTGTCAAGTCATCAGACATCATTACTCAAGCATGGAAGTCATTTAAAAAATTAGTCAGTTTATTAAATACAGATGATGTCTTATGGGGAAAAAAATCTGTTTAAAGATATGGAATAACACCTGACTTTTAACTTGAATGCTTGATGTGAAGCTCTACTGATGATCACATTCAGCATTCATTTTGTGAATCACAGTGGTATCCATTGAGGATCCCTTTGATCAGGACGACTGGGCAGCTTGGACCAACTTCACTGAAACCACAGAGATCCAGGTTGTTGGAGATGACCTCACAGTGACAAACCCAAACCGTATCTCCAAGGCAGTGGAGGAGAAGGCCTGCAACTGCCTGCTGCTTAAAGTCAATCAGATTGGCACCGTTACAGAGTCCATGAAGGCGTAAGTCAGTAGGTTTACAGACGATGACATTACCAGAGTCAGAAATGGACTTTCTCAAGCTGATCCTCACTCCCTTTTTTTTTTTTCTCCTCCCTCCCAGGTGTAAAATGGCCCAAGAGAGCGGCTGGGGTGTAATGGTCAGCCATCGTTCTGGTGAAACTGAGGACACCTTCATAGCAGACTTGGTGGTCGGCTTATGCACTGGACAGGTAAATTCTGATATTTATGCTAAAAAGGTGAATTCATAGCTTCATTTGTACTTATGTACAGATGTGTTCCCTCTAAATAACATGATATCCTTTACTCGGGCACAACTTGTTTAAAAGAATGTTAAATCAGTACGACGGCTATCGCAGTGGTTCAACTTGAACAGTGACTAACAAATCCACTGAAATACCTTTTTGCTGGAGTCACTGTATACACCATAACTGTCGCATCCTTTCAGATCAAGACTGGAGCCCCCTGTCGCTCTGAGCGTTTGGCCAAATACAACCAGATTCTTAGGTAAGTCTATCGAAGTCCACAGAGTAAATACTTGGAGAGAAGTCAGAAATCAGTGGAGAATATTGCACAGTATACAGGAACATAGTCGAAATCGGTATTAAAAATTCATGCCACCTGATTTTGCTCAGGTTGAATAACCTCATTACACAAGAGGAAAAAATATGGCTTAACACTGAATCTCTTTTCTGTAGAATTGAAGAGGAGTTGGGAGACAAGGCTCTCTTCGCTGGAAAGAACTTCAGAAAACCAATAATATAATAAATGGGTGAAAAGATTTGCTTCACAAACAGATTCATTCACACCAACACATCGTAACCCATGGGATAGTCACAAACATACAGAGCAGTAATCCTTAATCTAGATCTACAATTGTACTATTGTAATATTTCAATGAGATTAAAGTCTTCTGTGTTTTTAATGTGGAGTAAATAATAGGCCTGACTGTAACTTGAGTAATATTTGTGTAAAGCACTGACACTGTAAACTCAAAAGCTGCACTTAAAGACAAATTAATAAAATACAACTCATGAACTGTTATATTGTGTCTTTGTTTTCATTCCCATCTGCAATCATTTGTGTGCGATAAATGTATGGCGTTATAATTCCTCACAAATTAGCAATAAGTGATGGAAATACTTGTACAGCATAATGAATAAAGGTTTTTATTGGTTTACAAATACTGAACTTTACCTTGGTCTAATATTTAACCTCAACAGAAAAAGTGTTAATGGTGTCAAAATCCACATGGAAAGCAAAGAAAACCATCCAACCAACATCCACAAGAACCATCTACTGATATAACATGTTTAATCCCTGTTGATTTACTAATCCTATCAATACATGTAAATAATTGGTGTAAAATACAGTTGCTCTTCTTTTCATGGTCATCAGATATGACCCATTTGGACGTTCAGAGGTTCTGTAGTGAACGTGGAAACACAATCATCTCCAAAATTGATTCACCAGTAAAATCCATGGCGATGGATCAATGATTGGATGGAGACACTAGTTTATGTTCAGTTAATGAGGTAGGACTAAAAAGACACTTTCTCCAGTTTTCTCTCTGATATAACCTCAATATTAATCTGAGCTTTTATGAACATCTACATGATCAGTAAATGTAAGCAAATGCAAGATTTACACTGAAAAAACACAAAATGAAGTTAATACTACAGTAAATGCTGACAAATCACTTGTGATAAATTTGCTTTAGGCAGTCTGTTTCCATAGTAGATTATCATGCTTCAAAGATATTCTCACTAGTTTGTTTCTCATGAGTGCAGTTTCAACATGCTTCTGCACTAAATTCACAGCAAAATGTAGTTTTGAATAGATTTCTCGAATAACGACAGTTAAGAAAATGTAGAGAATGTGTATATATAGATCTGAGCTCAAATCAGGGTTTTACGTTCAGATATGTATTATTAACCACCGTTCAGTTTTACAGTTATTGGTGCCTTTGGAAAACTTAAACCAGCCATTAATGAGAACAAATATTGGTTGCAAGGTTCTGAAAAATATTTGGTGAATCTCAACATTTACATACCATCCACTATCATATGAAAACACATTGCGTGACTTTTTTATTTTATTTTTTTATTTATATGCAGGAGCCCAAATGGCGATAAAATAAATGAGGTGATTTTGCTCCAACCTGCAGCCGCGGGGCGTCTTTTACACAATGATGGAGATGTGTGCAAAAAATTAAATCACAGTTCCTGACTTGCACCTGGGCGTGATTGTGAGATGAGCTGCACACTCGTAAACATTTACAGAGGTTTTAACGCTTGTCTTTGGGTGTTAAAATGACGCCTGGTGGTAATGGTGTGGTTTACATAATCATGTTTAATCGCCACTGTGTGCTGTGTTGTTTGATTCATGGATGCCTGTGCAGCAGCTGATGAGCAGACCCACTGGCTGCTGCTGATCCGCGGCACATGCTCAGTAATGTACACCCAGACAACTTTGAAGGCTTAGCTGTGGCTGCCGCTGAGGTCATTGCGCTGAAAAAATAGACTGACTCCCTCCACTACACCGCCTCCATTTTGAATAGCCATGTAATAGGGGATTCGCATAGTTTGTGTGAGTATCGCCCACTGTGCTGCGTAGTGTCAACAAGCCACATCCAAACATCCTTCGACATGGACGACCTGTTCAGTCCGCGGAGGTAACTTAATAAACTTACCGTCTGCATTTATATTTCACTCGCTTTGTATTGCATGTGTGTTAATGTTTTGTCGCGGCACTTTCAGAAGCGATTATATGAAATAGTCGGAGTGTCAGTGGTCACGAAGTTCGTGTCTGGCTAACAAGCTAGCCAAATAACACCGTAGCGTTATGTTACTGTCTCGTTAGCAGCTAGCGAGCTGTTGTTGTCAAAAATGTTTTGTGGTAATTTTAGTGCAACAAACATTTACTTCTGCAGTATTCATTTGAAACGATGTCAATACATTAGCTATGCACCATTGGTTTTAACTAAACGGATTCAGTAGATGGGGTGTGCAATTGCCTTTGGGCTTGACCTGCATATTTACATGATCGCATTTGTGCAGCTAGCTATGTTATGTCAACGACATGTTGCGAAAGCTAACATAGATATTTACGGTGGATTGCATGGTTTAGTTCATGTTAACTGTGTGGCGGACTCAACCAGCTACTGTCAACCTGTTCGGTTTTAAAAGTAGCACACACTGTTCTCGTAATGGTGACCGTAAAAATTAGCAGCTCATGTGTGATTGATTGACAGTCTTTTGCGGTAGCTAGCGTCGGATTTCATTCATGTAATATAAGGAAACGTCGCAGGTCACAGCTGAGATTGGTTCCTAGTGATTGAGGGGCGGGATGTTATTCTGCTACTGAAACCACTCTACAGTGGGAGGGAAGCTGTTTCCAGTACAGCCAGATAAGCCACATATTGATTAAACGTCTGTGCGCATACGATACAGCTTTAATTACCCGATAATAAACAGTTAATATGTCATAGACGTAGTGGACCTGACAGATAAGATGGGTTTAGTTCTGTATTAGATTTTAATCTCTCAAAGTCAAAATGATGGAGCTGAAAATAAAATATTGAAGTTGATTTTTTTTTTTCTTCTTCTTCTTCTTTTCTCCTTTTCCCCCAGGAGCTTGAACAGCACACAGGGCGAGATAAGAGTGGGACCAAGTCATCAGGTAATCTCAGATAACCTTAAAGTGTTATCATTATCATTATGTTCTCATCATTTAAAATGTACTGAAATTTAACTGCAGACAGAAAACAACATGCATTTTAATTTTCAGTAGGCAACTGATTTATCAGGTAGAGATATATTCAGCTGAAATGGTCCACATTGTTTTACTCTTGTCATACACTATTTTTTATATTGCCTTTGAAAAGTAATAAAAACCTCTCACTCATAAAGAACTTTGTTTATTAAGTTAGTTGAAATCTAACAAACTTACTTGGTGTTTTCCACTGTCTTTTGATTTAGACTTCATATACTTGTATTATATTTAATGAGTTTTGCTGACTGTTGCTTTTCTTTTGGCTTCTTTGCAGGCTAAACTTCCTGAGTTGCAGCCACGGCCTGCTCCTGGTTTACAGACTCAGACAGAGAATGAGGATTTGATGTGGACGCCTGGAGTCAATGACTGTGACCTTCTCATGTACCTCAGAGCTGCCAGGTCAGTGTCTGCACTTACTGCTTACAATTACGCAGACTAAGGTAAACAAAGCATGCCTTGTGTGTTCTGAGTTTCTTGCATTAGATTACTGAATGTCTGTGCCATAAATATCATTTGTTTTTATTCAAGGAGCATGGCAGCATTTGCAGGGATGTGTGATGGTGGATCCACAGAGGATGGATGTTTAGCAGCCTCCCGTGATGATACCACACTCAATGCACTGAACATGGTGCGGTGCATGCTTTGCATTTGTTTCCTATCTAATTCAATGTATTCAGAGAACAAAATAATATACTAGAGATTTCCAAATGTTTATGCTTTTTCCCCAATGCAGCTCCATGCAAGTCATTATGATGCAGCAAAAGCACTCCAGCGGTTGGTGAAAAAGCCTCTGCCGAAGCTTATTGAGAAGTGCTGGTCAGAGGATGATGTGGTGAGAGGACTTTTACTTGAAACACAGTAAATGGCAATGCCTGCACAGGTAGATAAAACCATTGAGAATGATATAGAGCAGTTCAGGGAAACTCAATGCCATATTATATTTTAATTAAAAATGTCTTCAGCTACAGTGTTTTTGAGCAGTAGTGAAGACTTAATTATACTTATTATTATGTAGTTTAAATGCTGCTGTATGTCTTACCATTATTAGTCTTTGAGCCTTTTTGGTTTGCAGCTCATAATTTGATCCACTCCCTTTCATCCTCCTTTCTTTTCTTTACAGAAACGCTTCATCAAAGGCCTTAGGCAATATGGGAAGAATTTCTTCCGCATTCGAAAAGACTTTCTGCCCAGCAAAAAGACTGTAATTTAAAAACTCTACTTTTGTGGACAGTTTGTAATGCTTGATAATGATTTGTTTCATTAGAAATATGATACCTTGTGTTGTTATTTAACAATTAATGTTGTCATTATGATCAGGGGGAGCTGATCACTTTCTATTATCACTGGAAGAAAACGCCTGAGGCTGCAGGAACTAGAGCTTATAGACAGCAACGTCGTCAGCCGTCCTCCCGTAAAGCAAAGACTCGCTCTGCTGCTGCTCCTGTCAACACCCCTTCACGAAATTATTCAAGTGAGCACTGTCTAGTGTTGCCATCTCTCTTTACCCCATTCATACCATGAATGAAGTTCTGTAGTTGTGAGTCACATTGTAGTTAAATGTAGGCCAATTTATTCATTTACAGTGGATGCAAGTTCTGCCAGTGAGGATGATCTTGACAGTGAAGACAGTGAACAGGACGTCAAGAGTTGCAGCCACTGTGGTACAACAAGTATGTACAAGTGTTTATGTTCTGCTTTGCTTAGTACAATACATTAATATATGCACTGAAAAAAATGAAAGGCTGTAAACCCTGAGAAAACCTTTTTACAAGCAGACATTGGAAAGCACACCTTAAGTTAATGTTTTTTTTTCTTAACAGGCTCTAAGGATTGGCACCAGGGAAGGAGAGACAACCCTGTGCTGTGCACACGTTGTCGCACATACGAAAACAAGCATGGCTGCCTTCCACCATCTCAGAAATCTTCAGGCACTCTGTTCATGTTTAAACCTGTTAAGGAAGAAGAAGAAGTGAACAACAAGCATGGCATGAGGACACGACGAAGCAGAGCACCTGTAAGCCTAAGCCTGCTGTTGTCTGTTTGCAGCAAAATGTTGCACGATGGCTTTTTGTAATACCAACATGATTTACACTGGAACTTGAATTCTTTTTTCTGGGTTAACTGAAAATTCTAAGATGGGAATAAAACTGTCATCTGTATGGTTTTACAGCAACTGTCATCTTTAAGAAGTGGCCACAGGAGGCTAACGGGCTCCCCTACAAGTGAGGATCAGCACACTGGAAGTCAGACTTCCCCAAGTGGAACATCTCACAGTTCAAGAGGGTCTTCCACAGACAATAAGAATGACTCCACTAAGAAGACAAACAAGGTAAACACAATGCATATGTTGGTTGTTCCTATATTTTTCATTACTACACTAAATTAAAGATGCTGTCAAATAATTGCAGTATATAAAATTTGTAATGTATGTCCATTTAAGCTGCCTGTGGTGATCATCAATAAATTTGTCACTTTGACATTTAGTGGTGTGATAATGGAGTGTTGCTATGTAGCATGTTTAACAGCCTAGATTATCAGTCTCTCTGTTAGTCTTCCTCTTTTGCAGAATAATAAACATCACCATGTAAATATTGCTTCATGTCCACAGAAAATCAAAGAGGAGGTAGCGTCACCAAAGACAACAAAACGTGTGAGAGAGAGCCCAGCCCAGGAGCCTGATGAGCCTGAAAAAGTTACACCTAAAAGGCCGAAGACACAGGTACGGTTAAGTAGAATTTAAGAATCTGTTATTCTTTGTATGATAGACAGAAAACATCTTATTTTTGTCATTAAATGGCAGTATAAAAATTCATCAAGGAGATTTCCTATTGAAGGCTTATTCTACATATCGCCAGCTGAGTACAAAATATGGGCAGACAGTTACTCAAAATATTATAAAAATTGTAAGATGGTCAAATCAATATCCGGAGGAGCTGCAATCTTTTGATAGACCCAACAAATGAATGATGTATTGTTGTACTGCAAAAAGGCCCCAGCCAACAAATAATATTCTTCATATCCTTTTTTGCTTATTAGGCAGTTGTACAGAAAGAAATTAAAGGTCAATTTCCAGCAAATTTAGGGAGATGACGATCAAGGTTTGTTTGTCTTTCAGGAACCTCAGGGCTCTCGGTCAGAGGGAGAGGCTGAGGTTGAGGAGGAAAGCTCCTCAGAAAGCCGCAGTGCTCAGGACGATGGCAGCAGTGACACCAAAGATATTGATCAGGACAACCGCAGCTCTTCTCCCAGCATTCCCAGCCCTCAACAGGGCAATGAAAGCGACTCCGACTCATCTGCTCAGCCAAACGGCGCTCCATCAGAGCCGGCTGCCCCCACAGCAGTCCCAGCTGACACATCAGTTACACATGCCCTTCCATTTCAGAGCCCTCCTGTCATTCCTCCACCACCCCAAATCACCCCCACTGCTGAATCTGCTCGTAGCCCCCCTCCTCCTTCTCCAGAACCTCCTCAAACCACTGCTGGTCCATCAGCCCCGACAGAGAGCCCAAACAGCCAACCACAACCCCCCAGTCACCCTCTGCCTGCTCCAGGTCCACTGGGTCAGGACTCTTCCCTTTCGCCAACATTTCAGGTTCCACCTGCTGTCAGCTCTGTGGGTGCACAGCCTCTGCAGCCCCCTCAGGCTTCCCAGCGACCCTCACTCTTTTTCAGGGAGTCACAGCACCCTCAGAGTCCTCTGTCTGGCCCCCAAATCAAACCACCTCCTACCACCCCAATTCCACCTTCACACAAACAGATGTCACACCAGCCTGCTGCACCTTTCCCCCAGATGCCCTCCAATCTCCCCCCTCCACCTGCACTAAAACCCCTCAATTCTCTGCCAAACCAGCATCCCCCAGGTGCGCCGCCTCCCCCTCTTCAACTCATGCCACAGCCTTTGCCAACCCAGCTTCCAGTAATCTCTCAGGTGCAGACCCACCCTGGAAAAAGCACGAGTTCTTCTCACCCACCTGGAGCAGCGTCTCACTCCCTCACCTCTGTAACATCGTCTACTATTGGACCTATCCCGAGCCTCCAGCCATCCTTCCCACCTCTGCCTCTGAGACCCTCATCGAACACCACAGCAGGAGGATCACAGATTCAGATCAAAGAAGAGCCTCTGGATGAAGTGGAAGAAGCTGAAAGCCCACCTCCTCCACCTAGAAGCCCCTCACCAGAGCCCACCATCATAAACATGGCAAGCCATGCCAGCCAGTCTGCACGGTATGACAATGATATGTCTCAACTTGAAAAGACAAAAGTCATGAAAAGACAAAAGTCATGCAAAGTCAGAAGGTTTTGAGCATCATTCTACCATATAAGAACAGCTACAACACAGTATCAGAATAGAAATCTTGATTGGTATTTTTATGATCGTTTAGAATGAAAACAAATCAATTAATAATTTACTGTAACCTTTATGAACAACCAAATATACTAAGGTTTCAACTTAGATACAGTTAAAAGTGAGCTTTAGGGAGGAAAAAAATGCTTGCAAGTGTTCTTTAGTTTCAAGGACACATAATGAGAGCAAAGTGAAGACAAGATGGACTATTCTGTCTGAAATATGACTTGAACACAACCGAAAGAAATTGATGTACAAAATGTCTGCATGATATAGATTATTTTCCAGGTTGTTAAAAAAATCTACAACTGGCTTTAAAAAAAAAAAAGTACACATTTATCATGTAAAATGCACCTTAACATTTCAATGATGTTTACATTTTATGGAAATTAATTCTAAATCATGTACTTGTATTTTTTTCAGATTCATTAAACACTTGGATCGTGGCTACAACTCTTGTGCAAGAACAGACCTCTTCTTCACACCACTTTCATCCTCAAAGCTGGCTAAGAAAAGGGAGGAGGCTGTGGAGAGATCCCGGAGAGAAGCAGAGCTCAGTGCTCGACAAGAACGAGAGAGGGAGAAGGAGCGAGAAAGAGAAAGGGAAGCAGACAGAAGTGCTGTGAGTGTCACTTCCTTTTGTGACTTTTTCAAAACATTTTGTGAAAAAACAGTAATCTTCAACACACTCTGTTTGCTTGCAGAAAGCCTCCAGCTCTTCTCACGACAGCCGAATAAGTGAAGCCCAGATGACCAGCCATGTTCGTCCTTCATTTGAGCAGCCCCCCACCACTGTAGCAGCCGTTCCCCCCTACATCGGCCCAGATACTCCCGCCTTGCGCACTCTAAGTGAATATGCCCGACCCCACGTCATGTCACCCTCTAACCGCAACCACCCTTTCTATGTGTCTCTGAGCCCTGGAGACCCCCTGCTGGCCTACCATATGCCAGGCCTGTACAGTGCTGAACCCAGCCTCCGAGAGCGTGAGCTGAGAAACCTGAGAGAGAGGGAGCTCCGTGAAAGGATGAAGCCCGGCTTTGAGGTCAAGGCCCCAGACCTGGAAACTTTGCATCCCTCGGCCAACCCCATGGAGCACTTTGTCAGACACGGTCCACTGGCTCTCCCACATATTCCTGGGCCTCCACATCCCTTCGCACCCTTCCATCCTGGACTGAACCATCTAGAGCGGGAGAGGATGGCACTCGCAGGACCTCAACTGCGTCCGGAGCTGACTTATGCTGAGCGTCTCACTGCTGAGCGGCTTCACGCCGAGAGGATGGCCTCTGTGGCAACTGACCCTGCTGCCAGGCTACAGATGCTTAATGTGACGCCGCATCATCACCAGCACTCGCACATTCATTCTCACCTCCACCTGCACCAGCAGGATCCCCTCAGTCAAGGTGAGAGTGGCATTTGTATATTTTGAGAAGCAAATCAAGCAGCAGTGACGTAAAGTTTGTGTGTTGTCATTTTTTTCCCTCCAGGCTCAAGCCCTCATCCTTTAGTGGACCCCATGGCAACAGGACCACGTCTGGCCCGATTCCCCTTCCCTGGTGGACCAATTCCCAACCCTTTGCTCAGTGAGCTGCCTCATGATCATGAGATGCTGCGCCACCCATTGTTTGGTACGTAGGCTCTCACTCCTTAAAATTGTATTTGTTGGATGAGGTATCAGTTGAATTGGTTATTACACTGTTTTAATGTGACAACTGTTATTTTCTTCAATCATATAGTGATTAAAAATTGTTGCTTGTAACAAGTATTTGCTTTAGCTAATAGAAGACAGTGAACACATGCAAATGCCTGCACGCAATCAGGATGGTACCACCTCTGCCTCAGTAGCAGCCTATGGCTCAAGTCCAGCTCATCCAGTTTTGCCTCTCTATATTTTTGCTTTATGCAGGAGCCGCATATCCTCGAGAGCTGCAGGGTCCCATTCCTCAGATGTCTGCTGCACACCAGCTCCAGGCCATGCATGCTCAGTCTGCAGAGTTGCAGAGGATGGCTATGGAGCAGCAGTGGCTGCATGGGCATCACCTGCATGGAGGCCCTTTACCCAGTCAGGAAGATTATTACAGGTGAAGCTCATGTAGATGGAAATTATTGAAGTTTTGGTTAATGTTATTGGCTCATATGAAATACAGTTTTGATCTGCAAACTCATTTTTGTCCATTCTTTTTTCACAGCCGTCTGAAGAAAGAAGGTGACAAGCCATCTTGAGTCCCAGGTGGTGCATGCCCTAAAGCCCTATACTTATACCCAATAGAATACTGTGTACCTTTGAGACTGTAAGAGAAATACGTATGTGTGTCAATTTCATTTTGTTTTAATATATTTTAGAAGAAATCTTTGTGGATCTTTATGTGCATTCCTTGTTCAGCAGTTAATGGGACTGTCAAAGTCTGTCTGAGATTTTCATATCACTTGAGACTTTATACTAGTTTTATTATCAGACTTAACATCTCACCTATTTGAGTGAGACTTAACATGACAGTGATTTTTCTCTAATAAAACTGTTTCATATACAGTGATATAAATTTGCTAAACTACTTATAAAGGATATGAAAACAGACTGACTTTGGTGTTAACTTTAAATATCTATGGTTTCTAAATGATTTCCTTGTACAGAATGACATTTAAATCAGTGTTTGGATGATTGTAATGGACCTAGCATGACTCAGTCTTCTGTTTTTCACTAAACTAGAGTAGCAAGTTGCATTGTTGTTTAGACTCTGAAAGCATAGTAGAAGTTGGTTTACTCTAAATCTGCTAAATATTTGTCTAAATCCTGAAGTTTTATATATCAAGATATCTTTTCACATTATAGCCGAAACTTTTATCCCTCGTTTTTGAGATTGTAAATATTACATGTTCACAATATTCTATCTGAATGATTTAGCAGTAGAAGTGAACACTTGACCCCTTGATTCAGCACGATAACATTAAATCATAAGCTATAACAACATATAGTATTATAAGTTGAGGTAATTATTGATTGGTCAGAGAAACTTGTATTAGGACAGTGTATTTACATTTTGAAACTACAGAATTGGAGAGAAATTAAAACTTTGGCATTTTAATGGAATTTTTAAAAACTGCCTCGAAATTCAATATTTATGTGACATAATATGAAAATGTATCCATTGCATATTTATTTCAATAAATACTTCTGCAATGACATTATCCCCTTTGCACTGAATTGTGGGTGAAAGAAGCCATGACATGAGAGTATTTATTTAGGGTTTTATTTTTTCCATTAAAAAGCTCTGTGCACAAAATCTGTCACATCTGTTACATAAAGTGTTCACACATAGTGGGTATTGATGATATTTCTGACAAAACTAATACAAGTATGTGAGACAACAACACAGTGGAAATGTCATTTCAGCTGCTTTCATTTGAAATCTGCACATCAGCATCACTGCACATTCTACATAGCCCTCTGCAGTAACATTTAGAATAGCATCTTATCAGCACACAGCTCAAGTGCTCACCTGCTTAATCTTTTATACCAGCATATGAACAAAGCAATATGTACCCCATGACCTTTTACGCTTTCACTTATTTCTTCTATTTACATTCTTTTCAGAACTACCACACACTTTGCATTTAAAAACCCTACAAGATGCCATTACAACATAGCTTAACTGTAGTTGACTGGTCTGCATAACATGTTTGAGGCACAATGGGCTATTCACAAATAGCAGCTGTTAAAAAGTATGAATTTCCGTACTTACAGATGGTCCATATATAAACCAAAAAAGCTGACACAATTTCTGAAAAGTGCAGCTGAAACGTATTAAAAGCATTATGTACTCTGACATAGACACCAAGGCATACACTAGAGGCAGTTAATATTTACTGGCTATATACATTAAATGGATATTTTCATGATGGACCCAAGTGAGGAGTTTGGAAATGCAGGATTTTTTGTGTGTAAAAGATCAGGGATCATCTTGAGGTTTCTTCTTCACATACTGCCGCAGGTACTGGATCGCTGACAGAGCACTCACATTTGCTAGCAGAGCTGCACAAGATTTCAATACGTTTTAGTAAAATGTGAAACATCAAGTTGACACTAAGTTTAGTGAGAGCATATTGTTGTATTTTTGGAACCAGGTTTTGTTCTGAGGAATAGGCTGTTGTGAAGTGTTACTGTAAAGGGTTTCATACCTGCTTTCCAGGTGTCGGTAGCTTCTGGATCAGAGGATCTCAGTACCCAGGAGGCAAAGGCAATGCAGACCAAACACATGTCTGACTGCTTTATCGTGGAAAAAATACCCTGTTGATCTGTAACAGACAGATGTGTAAAGACGAGGCACATACCTGCAGATGGGAGTGTTTTCCATCGAGTCTGCTAGTGATAATAGAAGCTAGACTTACTTGTTGATGTCTGTAGAGCTTCCAAAATGCTCTGCTGTGCTGTTAACTCTCTGAACAGCTGGGATGGAGCTGAGGAGAACCTTCTCTTACCAAGCACAGTGATCGGTGGATCTACTCTATTAACTGATCTCTTGTCATCCTCAGATGGAAACACCCAGGCTCCAGATCTGCAACACCAAATGCTACCTTTGTCGTGAAAACGAATCTTCCGTATTGACAACAAACTTTTCCAACTGCGAGATCCAATCTTGTCAGTTGCAGAAGTATTAAAATCAAAGCCCTGGATGAGAGCGTGAGACACAACTCTGATTGGAGAGATGTCATCTTCTTCCAAGCAGTTTGCAGCTAAGAAAACATAATCTGGCTTTGGGAATGTGAGTTCTCTGACTGTGGGATGAGAGCAAGTGAAAATAGGGATGGGTTTCTGCTCAGCGCACTGGGCTTCACAGAAGGAAGTGAATGGAAGTGAATTGTCTGTAGTGTAGTTGTAGACAGGATCCACTGAGATATCATCGAGATCATAGACAGCGACAGACATGGCATCGTACTTTGCCTTATTCTCTGTGAAAAAGTGTTCAACCACTTCTGGGAAGGATATTTGGTATTGTTCATTGAGTATATCGCTGTATGATAGAATCGGAGCTGGTGTTACTATTTCTAAGCTATCACTCATCTTCAATAGCATGTTTTCATCCACAGAATGATGGCTGCTCTGGAAGGACTGCAGAGATAAACCCTCCACAGGATGATTTGTATTTAAAGCGTGTACGTTATGCATACTTTTACTTCTTGTTATCTGTCTTGGCCACGCAAAGTCACAGGAACTGAATGTATCTGAATCCTGATCCTCAAAATAATGCCCCTCAAAGTCCTCCGGGGGCACAGGTGTGTCCTTTCCCTCAGAGATGATGGATCCTTCCTCGTCCAAGAAATCTGAGTCAGTTTGTTGACTTTTGCCAGGAAGGTCAGGACTTGGGTTCCTGCTTGTGCTCATATACTGCCAGTATTCCTCCTCAAAATCGGAGGTGGAAAAATCACAGCTTGAGCGATCTGGCTTGGATTCATCAAGCTGTGTGAAATAGTCTGAATCAGCAGCATCGGACGTATCCATTACACCACTGTCAGACATATTATAGTCCACACTATCCACTACAGAGCTGCTGTGTGTGGGAGCATCTGCAGCATTTCTGTTCGGACTCACTATTTTGTGTGTATCATATGTTTCCCTGGGCGGCGTGCTTCTGCCCATCCTAAGCTGTAAAATGTCATTTATTGTTAATTTTTCCATTTCATCCCAAAAAGCAGAAATGGCATACACAGGTCGAGTGTTTCCCACGGCTTCGGCATATGTTTCGGGGCTGTCAGCTACAGAGCAAGGTGTTACAGTTAACTCAGGAGCAGGTAGAGGCGAAGATCCAGGCTGGTTTCCTATGGAGCAACCAGATGCTGAAAGATTAAAGCCAGTTGGCGCTTGGTGTTCAGGTGTATCTGAAGGCATGGAGAGCACTGCGCTATGTGTGTCATCATTACATGTGGAGTTGTCATCTGGCATTTTGTTAGCTCTGTAGTTAGCAGATGGAAAATTCTGGGTAGGCTCAACATGAGTCTGGTCACCGGTGCTTTCGTGACAGCTGATAGCCGCTACATTACAAAGGGGAGTGCTATCAGAAAAGTGCATTCCTCCGTCCTGTGTGTTGTCAACATTATCAGTCTCAGTCAGATTGGGTTGTTGGCTTTCCATAAAAAGATGACCTTCCACTGATTCAGAAGCTGAGAGGTAGCTTTCAGAATCATAGCTATGGGTGGAGTGGAACTCAACACCATCTTCAAACTCATCTGACTCCACACTACCTGAAAGCGGAGTGTCTTTCAGAGTTGACATGTTTTTCTTGGGTCCTGCTTTGTGTGTGTCAGTCGTTGGCTCATTGGCATTTTCTGTCAGGGAATGAGACATAACCCGTTCTTGTAACATATTCTCATGTTCAAGAAAAGGTAATGTTCTAACACACAAGTCTGGAATGAATCCTGTCTGAAAGCTTTCCAGATGTATTTCAGCACTTAAATTCACTCTCGAGTCTTGTCCCTTGTCTCTTTCTCCTCGTTCATTTTTGTCACTATTGATGTCCTGCTTGAAGCAGAGCTCATCTCCTGGCCTGAACATGTGTTTGTCTTTACAGGTTTTTTTTGGTCTTCTTTTTTTTTTTACAGAGGCGCCACATATCCGTTGTCGTGCAGGACTGTCATTCACCGTCACGAACCAGCGCTCTCTCTCTGCTCTCACGCCAGCAGTGCCCACATCCTCACTCACAGCTCCCTCTGTAATACATGACTTCTGCACGTTTTCATCTGTTTGTTTGCAAGAGGATGGATCAGCTTCCTGTTTTGATTTAAGTTCATAAGTGTCACTCTCTTGTGGCACATCCCCATCTCCTTTTTGCAGCTCCGTTGATGTTTCATCTGAACTCTGAACAGTTACTAGTTCTCCAGAATGACTCCAATCTTCACTATCCTCTTCAGCTTTTCTTGTAAGATCTGTTTGCTGTGCTCCTGTATTTCTCTGATTAAACTGTACTGATAGCTGTATAGAGCCAGAGCAGCTCTTATCTTCCATGGTGCATCCCTCAGCATCACCGTGTGCTCCATCATAAGCAGGGCTTTGCTGTGGCGTCTGTTGAGCTGTGTTAAAAACTGAACTGTGGTTTTCTGAATCGCTGAGGCTTGAGTTATCAGGACAGGCCAGTGAAGGCTGCAGAAGACTGCACTCCTCACACTCCTCATAGAAGCTCACCCAGTCATAGTCTGCAATATGCATGCTATGATCTAAATCATCCATTTTGATATCTCACATGTCTGTCGTCTTATCTGAAAAAGTCGACATAAAAAAGGTTTCAGGTTTCAATATTTATCTTGCATGGAAAATAAGGGGGGGTGAAATTTGTAGCAGTAAATCCCTGGTGTTCACACATTTGAGTTAAATATAGATTAGATGTGTCTGAGGCTTAACTTTGCTTGTTTTCTAATGACAGCTGATCAGTTATTAGAAAACTACTGTACAGAAATGTTTCTCCTGTGCTTGTAGCAAGTACTTCATTATTGAAAAAGTGATTCAGATATTACAAAACTAAAATGTGAGATTATGTTCCCAGATAACAGCAAAGCAATACCAGCGCACTGTGGTCACTAGCTTCATAACAGACCCTAAAATACTCCTCGCGCTTAGAAAACATGTCACGTGACCTGCTATTAATTTCTTTTAATGCGTGCACCGTACTATATCAGCTTAACAAACAGTCTCTAAAGGCTTAATGTGACCAGCGTAAACAAGCAAAACTTAATCACTTGGAATATCAAAACAATTAGTTTTAAAGATTTAATTCACAACTTATTTAGTTACATCTACCTTTATCAGTCCTTATCACATTTGATAAAGGTATTTTATTAGTTGTTCATGTCACTCATTTTCAGTGTTATTGGTGTTTTTTTGACCTGGTTTATGCCAAAGTTTTTTTTTTTCTTTGTTATTCCGTTAGACATTAAACTCATATATACAGAACTAATCTGAACATACCTGTAGCACAAGGATGAAGTGTCCACCATGAAGGTTTCCATGCGTTTCCCCGCACTGACATACTCTGATGTCCGTCTGTCCTTGCATATGTCAAACTGGAGCCTTGCACTCAGACGTTATAAATAGAGTAGTATGTCCAGTCACATGCAGATGTCCTGTCCTCCGTCAGAAGAGGTGTGACATTTCAGTGCCCGAAAATACAAGGCCTCTTACATCCTCTTAGAGGTTGGATCAATAATGTTACAACAGATTAACAAGAGACATGCAGGGACAATGTGGATTTCTGTGTAAAAGGAATAAAAAGGTTACATTTAATAAAGTTGAATCTAAGTTGCAGTGCAATTATTGGATGTTACAGTTAAGTCTCAGCCATGTTTTATCCTAAGAGCAGTAAGAAGTCATCTTTAACAATGATCAAAAAGATGTAGTTGGTGTTTTAAAAAAAACTGCAACACTTTCTACCATTCTTCTTTGTCGTACCTCTCAGTCAATTATGAGATTTGTGAAATAAACTTTTTTTTTTTTTACCATGTTTTAAATTGGATACAAATTTTTAACCTGTCATTTTAGAAATATATTAAAATAAGGATCATGCATTTTAATGTGATTATTTCTGCCAATACAATAGAAATACAATAGTAAGGAGTAAACTGACTGAAACCTTATCAGTACCAAGCAAAACCGTATAATGCAAACAAAAAAAAAAAAAATAAGTGAATGCAGAGTTATTATAGAAGGGAAGGTGCTTTATTTCTGCAAACATTACATACATCTTCAGTACATTCTTCATGGCAATGAAACAAAAATATGTACATGATTACAAAAACAATACATCATTTGTATAAAATATGTACACATATTCATATGGTTGTCTGTCCAACAGCGAACACGAGACAAAAATGGAGAATATCGATCATACTTTTTATCTGGCTGGAAATGGCGTCGCTTCAGATTTCTCCACATTTAGTGAAGAGGAAAGTGACTGTTTATAGTCTTAGTGTTGTAACGACATAAAAGAATTAGAAATAAAATACGTTCTTGTAAGAAATTGGGTAAATAGCCTTTAAAATAGAACAGAAGGCCACTGGATATAACTCAAACATCGAATTTTTTTAAATTATAGATACGACATGGTTTTAATGCATCATGGCTCTTTAAAGCTCACATTGGCACAGTTATCACAGCAAAAGCCACTTTCTTCAGACATTTGGCAAAAATAACAGTAGTCAAGTAATGCTCAAAAGTGCAGCTATGCAACAAAATAGTTTCAATTACACTTAATGGCAACAAGTTTTTCTAACAGGCTTAAGGTCCTCAGATAAATAGCGTAAAGTGCACAGGGATTCTGTATTTATGTACTTTAGAAGATAAACCTATTGGTGTTTCATTTTACTTCATGAATCAACATTTGGACATTTGCATTTTTGCTTATGTAAAATGTATTCTGGTTCAAAATGACCTTTTTTTCGACTGTGTGGAATGATCCATGCAGCTGCGTGGCATGTTTTGTTCTACACGTAGAATACATTCACCTTGGTAGTCTTCACAAAATAAATACAAATGCAATAATACAAACAATCATCAATATAACAGACAAACCTTTCTAAAATGTTCCGCTCCACCAGAAGGATATTAGATACATAATTTATTCTGTTGGCCTGTCGCTCATCGATAAAACTCAGTGCAGTTACAAAAAAAATCAAATACATATCACACAAGTAAAACCACCCAAATTATGAAACTCCACCAAATGTCACTAGTTATTGTTACTTGATTTGGCTCAACTAATCCTGTCGAACAGACGCGACTGTTTATTCATTACTTAAAGGAATAGTTTGTCATTTTAGGAGATACGCTTGGTATACACTTGCTTGCTCTCATATTTGCCTCTTAAATATAAATCTGGAGTCAGCAGACGATTAATTTAGCTTAGCACCGAGTCCGCTGGCTGCCCGGCAACCTCAGTAATGACAGTACAGGAGGAAGTCTTTATGCAAAGTCAGAGTAGCTGTCTGCTGGATGAACATTTATATTTAATAGACAGGAGTGTGAGCTGTGTCAAGTTTCCCCATTTACCTCTCAGCGGGTACAGAATAGTTGGCAAAATGAGAAACTACCACTTTAAGCTTTTAAGCTGGCTGAAAACAGTAAAAACAAAAGACGAGGAGGTGATTACGACTGATGAGGGGGATCTCAGTTGCCAAAACACTGCAGTATATGTTGTAGAAACAAAAACACTGCATGTTTCAACTAAACCTACCAAGAAATAATGACATTTTGGTCATCTTTTTGCTTCTTTAAAAAAAAGGAACAGAACAACAGAGAGTGCATGAAGACGACTATCAGTTTAGGTACTGAATACCCCCCACCCCCCCATGAGCCTACATACAGAAACACTAACAGCCCTAGTGACATGAATACAGCAGAAGCAGCTACAGTTATATTCGGCTGCCTATGTACGACTCAGCTGGTCTTTCTTCACACTGCTCATTTTTCACACAATAAAAAAAAAAAAAAAAAAGTCCAACATCGTTCCTGAGTTTTCTCTCCTACCTGACACCCCTTCTTCTAGACATTATAGACGTGAGTGGTAGATGTGGTGGGTATGGTGGCACTGTTCAGTGTTGATGCTGCAGACGGTCGCTCTCTTCTGACATATCTCGGCTTCCTCACTGCAAAAGAAATTGTGCATTTTATTCCAAACACCAGTTATGGACAGGATATGTTTTGTGTGATGGCATATAACAGCACTTCATTGCCACACTGCTCACCTCAGAAATGCAGCAGTCATTAATAACATTACCCAATATGACTGGGACTGCTTTTGGTTTGTTAAAAGCTTAACATAATACTACAACCTGGTAAACAAGGTGAGAAAATGTGCAGAGAGTTTGCAGGACAAGACAATGGCATATTCTTACCCGATGAGGAAGGTATCATGACAGCCTGAAAAGACAAAGTAAACAGGAATTACAACTGTGAGACATATACATGGACCAATAATGAGGTACAGGAAAATATTTCTGAAGATAACAGATGTACTGCAGCACCTGAATGGCTTTTACAAAACAATAAAACTGACTTACGGTCTCACTTGGCTGGAATATGAAGGCTGTAAATGTAAACACAAATTGAACCATTTTTAGTTTATAGATGGCAGAAAAATGTTTTAATAGAGCAATGATGCAGTGTTTAGTGTCTACTGTGTAAGATTTAGATGGGTTTTAGAATTGCACAAAGGAAATTTAATTATATTTTCATTTGTGTATAATCACTTGGAAAAAAAAAAGGTTGGCTTTTGGTTGAACTGAATTTGCGTGTGTAATCTAGAATTCTGCGTGTGGGGTTGAACCACAGTTTGCGGGTGACTGCGTAAATGACAACAGGTGCAAATGTGTTGGAGTCATGCCTATTTAAATGAGAGTTTCACGTGTTTTTTGTTGGGTTTGTAGCATGGTGAGTTTGGAGAGACTAAAGTGCAAAGCTAAATCTGACCCTATAGAATTAGAGGTGTTGGTAGATGAAGCAAATAAACACTTAAATGAGCTACAGCAAAGAAGCCTTGTTT
>JAPTGW010000022.1:18981904-18994632 GCA_029814545.1 Apogonichthyoides opercularis
GGTCCAATGATTAAACACTGCTGGTGCATTTGCAAAAGAAATGAGACATTTGTTATTTGTTTGTGATTGCAATCATTTAACGCCTTTTTCCCAGTGCAAAAACATCTTAACAGTCATCAGAGTGACAACTCACAGCAGTTTGAGACTTTGTTGAATAAAGTTAACTCCCAGATTGACACAGTGAGAGAAATTCAAGAAAGGATGCAAAAGGTGAGCACAACTTACAATCAGTGCACCAGTGACAAGGGAGCACTGACCCAGATATTTTTGTAAATAAATAGTTTTCATAATTAATAAAATTGTTATTTCATATTCTTTAGACAGAGGGCACTTCCACAGAACTTGGATTGAATGTGCAAAGCATAAAGACTAGTTTGGAATGTCTCAGAAACGATCAAGAAAGGGATCGAAGCATGCTCGAAGAAGCCCTGAAGCTGCTGAGCACTTTAGTCTCTAAGGATTCAGCCAAACTGAGTTCGGCGACAGTAATGGACAGTGTCATTCAAATGTCTCCGATGCTGGAACAGCCGGTCTCCAGTGTCCTGCAAGAGAACAAGCTTGAAGGCACTCAGCTTAATGATATTTGTGGGTCATACAAGCGTAAACACAATCAGGTCGGAGTCTCCCCTCAGGATTCTAGAGGCTTTGTGGGAAAGAGAAAATCCTCTTTGAGAGGCAGGAGGGGCAAAAAGAAACCACTAGTACTTTCCCAAAGGAGTAAAAAAACTGTCCCTGATGAAAATTGTCACTCTCTCATAAACTGTAACAAACAAACAAATATTTCAGCACCTCTCTGTGAGCGCCGTGATCTGAGCAGAATAACCAGTCGAGAAAATGTCAGACCAGACTGTCAGACATTGCTGAACAGGGAGCCCAGATATAGTGAAGCTGCAGCATGCATCATCACTCCTCTTTGCTGCTGGTCTCAGGACAGCAACAGTTCTGCAGGCATCGAAGTTGAACCCATTTTGGACAAACTGTCAGCAGGGTCCAACACCGAGACCTCAGTGAAACCTGGAAGTCTTTGGCAGTTGTTTGACATGGAGGATGATGTTGTGGACTTGTAGAGGATGTGTGTACAAATCTTATTTCTGCTATGTAGGAGAACAGAAGCTAGAGATGGTTTTCCTCATAAGTTTCCAAGTTATTCAGTTTATATGAAGACATGGTGAAGTATTTGTAGTAGAAAGTTGTAGTAGAAAGTAGAAAAATGTATGGTCAAATAAGTTAAATGGTAAGGAGTACAGAGGCATCTGTCAGACAGTGAAAGACTGCATTTTAATCTTATTTATTTTTCTGGTGGCTTTTTTAATATATATACTTATAACTTGTTCTGTATTTGCACTGCCTACTTGACAGAGAAAATAAATATAAAGTCTTTACAAGGAAATTGATTTTTTTTTTTTAACAATAAATCCTATCTTTACAGGCCCATATCTGAATTCTAATCATGTGAGAGATTTTTACTTGTGAAAAACTCCAGTGAACAATAATTTGGTAGCAGCCTTCCAATTGTAATGTTTTCATTCCCATTATTTCATGGAATGTAAAATATAGGAACTATTCTTACAGTAAAATTAACCATGAAGTAATAGATTAGTCAATAGTGCCACAAAACAGAAAGGTAGAATCAACAGCTAGTTTCATGATTTAAAAAAAAAAGCAAAATACTGACAAATTGTAAGGTATTTTAATTATTTATGCTTAACATGAACGAACCGTACTCAGTGGATATGGATAAGGTGCATGTTTATTAGCAAAGAACTATTTTGTTCTGCAACAAGCATCAAACAAAAATAATACTTTTCTAATGTTACATAAAAACAAACATTTTCATTAAAGCATTTCAGTCATGGCTTAGTTTGTAATAGTCATGATTACATTATCTGTTTTCACCAAATGTACTGTAATAACAGGTTTAAGTAACTGATCTTTTCAGTTGATATTACACAATAAGACAGAAAAAGCAGCAAAAAAAAAATATTTACAAATGTCTCTGTCTAATAACCTGCAGTACTAACTCTCAGACCCTTTTTTAATGCACAGCACTAAGACTTTTTTCTGCAGGGAATAAAATAAATGCCTTTGGCTCAGCAGTAAGTGCGTTAATAATTAATGATTCATTTTTTTTCTCCACAAATTATCTGATATGACGTGGGTGTCACATTTGAACTAAGTCTGCAGGTGGAGACATGAGTCCCCTTGGGTTGAGATTTGCCACTAAGCACACGTCATAGTTGTCATGCATCAGAGTGCGTCGAGTCACCACTGTCCACCGGTTCTCCCATGGGTCCAGCTCCAAAATGTCCTTTGTTATACCATCATGTCGATCTGAGGGGTATTCATAAAGCAGGAGTCATTCTTTCAACTTTTAATTACATTCAGAAAATCTACTAAAGTGAAGGCCTCATTTACAATACTATTACTGAATACAAGCGGCAACAAAAGGAAGGTTTTTCCCCTTATTCACAATGATTTAGTGCATTGCTTTTTCCCTTACCTGCTCCTTTGTAGTATCCACACACATAAATCTTGCCTCCCACCACACCTGCATTTGAAGCATTAGTGCGCAGTGAGAGTTGGGCACAAGGGAGACGAAGCCCATCCCTCCAGTAATCTCCATCTGGGTTGTAGATCTCCACAGCATCAAGACAGTGTCGTGATTGTCCACGGTCCACACCCTCACAGCCAATGCCTCCTATAGGTGCAGATTAGGTAACTCACATAAATCACTGGAAGAAATCACGGTAATTGCTGTTTATGAATTAATTTGAAAATATTTTAATATTTTGTACTGAAATAGAACATTTCATGAATACTCAGTCCTACCCATTACGTATATTTCACCATTGAGCACCACAACACTACAGCGGTACTTTGAGTACTTCATAGGACATAGTTCTGTCCACTTATTTGTGCTGGGGTCATACTCCAGGAGGCGGTTACTGAGGCGATCAGGTTCGTCATCCATCCGGTAGGACTGAATATATGAAAGGGAAGGAAGGATTGACAGACCAGTTTCAGTCAAAGGAGATATTAATCAAAATATTAAATATAAACGTAAGATCTTCAGCTTTGTACAATTTTTATTAAGTGGTTGAAGAAATATTTAGATATTTTTGTAAAAGTAACAGTACTGTAAGCTGTAGTGAAACCTTAATCCATATTACTACTAGATAGATGTTTAAGTTCATTTGAACTGCTTTATATTCAGAGTTTAATCTACAGCAATACATCATATTATATAAGACCATATGTTCTGTGACCTGTGAGAACCACATATTTGTAAAAAAAAAAAGTCTTTGCATGAGCTTAGAAAAGCAGCCCTGTTTTCAGCTTTCAGACTGAATTTTTCAGCCAAACCAAGAAGGTTTTAAAAGATTCTATTTAGTTTAGTGAAAAGGAGAATGTTTCTCAAGCCTTAATCCCTCATTGTTGCAAACATTCAAGATCAACTCATTTAGTGACATGTTTTTCATTGGAGTGTATACAAATTATGACCTGAATTAAAGCTGTCAGTGGAATAAAAAGTTCAACAAGTATTAAGCTGAATAAAATTCAATATGCACATGTCAAATATGCCAAATTTGTATTTGGTAAAATTCCTTAGAAATTGTGCTGGCGATGTCACATCACCTGGGGCGTTCGACCACCTATCACATAGAGACGCTCTTTTATCCGGACCACACTGTGATAGGCCAAAGGCATGGGCAGGGGTGCAGCACTCCGCCAGGGTCCACCCTGCAGAGACCATCGCTCCACACAGTTAGTAATGAGATACTGGTTCTTCAGCTTCATCAACCCGCCAATCAGGTACAGAGTGTCACCCAGTGATCCTAGACCGTATGAATCACGGTACTCTGCTGATGTCAGGTGTTCCCAACTACCTTGAGCCTCTACTTTGTACCTGGGGAAGTATGGATGGTAATCAGTGCCATGTTAGAGGGTCAAAAATGCATTAATCTCAAGTATTGCCATCTTACCTGTAAATCTCTACTTTTAAGTCTTTTTGTCGGGCCATTCTGCGTGCACTGGCTTCTCCTGCCACTATAATGTCATTTCCCTCTGTAATAACCCCAGCACCCACATGCCCCAGAGCCTCTCCATACCGAGGTGAGCTGATGTAGTAGATCCGGCCTGTGGAGGGGGCATAGCAAAAGCTCCGCTCAGAAAAGTTGCCATATCTTGATCTAATCCCATCACCGTCGTTTCCAACACAAAGCAGAAGATCTGTGGTCTCCATGCCATACCGCAGCTTCAGTTTCCGAGGTGCAGCTGACGGATGCATTGATGTGACCTCCAAAGCCATAGTGAGCATTTCTTGACATTCAGCATCAGCCAACAAGGCTGTATTCCTCTTCATGGTCTCTCTTAAATAGTCGGGGTTTATCAGTGGCAGACGGACCTTCCTCAGGAGTTCTGGGAGGTGTCGTGAACGCATCTCTTCATCCAACAGAGTGCCATGTTTGACCCAGCGAAGGACCACATCCAAAATGGTCTCCTCTCGGGAGACATTAAGGTCATCAGAACTTAGGAGTTTTCCAAGCTGATGAGCCTCCAGTTCCAACACCTCCTCATCTTGGCACACTTGAACAAAGTGCTGCCTCAGGAAGCGCTGAGCACAGTCAGCCAGTTCCTCTACACCAAGGTCGCGAGCAAAGTAGTACACACCAAGGCAGTTGGAGGCATCCATATTCTCCATCATGTGCTGCTGACAGCGAGTAAAGACATCATCCATCTGCAGAAGGAAAGCTGCAACAGAGATGCCTTGTACATTGGCATTAGTGAGAGGTAGCTCTGAGCAGTACATGTAGTTCAAGAGAAGAGCCAAGCTGTCTGCAGGAGTGTCACGCAGGAATATTTCTCTGTTGTTGCACTCCCGTAGGCCACATGTGAACATGACTCGGAAGTATGGGCTGAAGGCAGAGAGTATAACCCTGTGACAGGGAAAGCTAATGCCTTCAGCAACCAGCACCACATCTGTCAGATGCTCAGTCTCCCTCATCTTCTTCAGCTGGTCAAGCAAAGTCAGTCCATGTTTGACTGTGAGATCCATTTTCACACGAATTTTTAATTACAATAATAAAAACCACAGTTTCATGTGCTGTAAACAAGTAAAGAGAAGCCCCTTTTCTGAAAAATAAAAACAAAGACAAAAGTTAGTACTGATTCAAAATGTGTACACCTGTGACCTAAAAGTGATGTCATTAACCATATATTTGTCACAGATTTTTTTAGTCATTTAATGTAGAAATTATGACAAAGGATGAATAATTACAGGAGTAATTATTAAGTATTATAAAAGTAGTACATTACACAGCTTTAAGCATTTAATATCACCAAAGCGTTCCAAAACCATAGCTTATACCCATAACAACACCAAAGCCACCATTCAGACCAAGTACATGTCCTTAATGCAGCAAATTCATGGAAAAGGCCTCTATTGTCTTTCTAAGCATGTGCTCACTCAGTTAGTACTATTACTGTCAGCCTCGTGTAGTTGTGAGTCTTTGTTAGAAACCTTACCAATCTCCTTAGCTCCTTTTAGTGAATCCCGCTGTTATTTTTGGTCTAAAAAGACCATTAAATATTCCTGCTTTCATCAGGTTGCGTGTGTTGTTGATGTTGTCGTATGTGTCAGTTTGGGGATCATAGAGTGTCTGAGCAAATGTTAGAGACAAAGCTATGTACCCCCTCCACTGCTGTGACCCTCTTAGCTACTCTCCCAAAAATAGACAGTGTTGTGGCAGATAGCAAAGTGGGTCATGAGGGTCTGAGTGGTCAGAAAAGAGTCCGTTTTTAAGCACTAATAGTGACAAAAGTGTTGAATAAACTACACCTTCATAAAAAGATTTACTGTCATGCCACTGCACTGTGTTTGGGGTCATTTTTGCTCCAGTTTGTTTCCATCAGTCACGTGCATGTCAGACTGGAATGAAATGAAACATTGCTCCCAGCTTAGACTCAAATTTCATGACGGCACACTCTTAAAGGCTCCGTGTACAGTAAGTTTCCACATGTTTCTAACATTAAACGCCAGTTTGTTTCTTAAAATTACAAAAGAGTTTTTATATCAAGTGATGTGTTGAAAAAACACCCTGATTACACATACCTTACTTACATTAGAAATATTTACAGGTATTCAAAAAATCCTTATAAATACTTGACTAAACCATGACTTGTATTTTACGGTTCATTAGCTTTACTTTTACCAGTGAATGGAAAAAGAGGAAGAATGGAACTGTTAAATGTCCCTTGAAATTTAACAGAGTTAATATTTTTCCTTTCTGAAGCCATAATTATATTCCATGTCCACTCTTGTGACAAATTGGTGTCATGAAGACGAAGATCCTAAAGTAATTTTCTGCCCACAACATCCTGACTATAGTTAATCATTAGGCAATAGGATGTACATATGCAGATAGGTCATGTGACTGTAGTACTGCAACATCCCTTTTTGGTGCAGAGTTGTTGCTGGTGGTTAAAAATTTATCTAACCTATCCAAAGAATGTTGTGTGCACTGTATATTAGAAGAGAGTGAGAATAAGGTTGCAAGAGTTTGGTAGATTCAGCCCAATGGACAGGTTTGGGAAATACAAAGTGGAAAGGGATGTGCTGGATGAGCAGAGACTAGAACAGGTAACGCAGAGGAAAACTTACACTGATACTCACCCTTCTCTAACTGATCAGCTTAAAGACTCTATAAGGTGAGACAAACTGTTTAGATTCATTATATGTTGTGATGTTCATTCTCCTATAGACGTTTGAAGATAACACACTGGCTCTGGAATCTGTGATGAAGATTTTATTTTGTGTTTGTATTTTCTATAAAACCCGTACAGATGTTCAGTACCCAAGCTAAAGCGATGTGTGATGAGCATCTTGCCTGTACTATACTGGCTGCCCAAGTACTCAATCTGGGACTACGGCATGCCAGATCTAGTCTCTGGCATCAGTGTAGGCATCATGCACCTGCCACAAGGTATGACAGTAATTTAACATGGTCTGGGTGCTATTTTCATACTTTTCATTTAAAACCTACTTGTCTTCAATAATTTTCCTTAATTTTGTCATGATGTGAAAGTGGTGTCATGTATGTCCTTGATTTATATACAACATATTTAGTAAAACTATTTGGAATCCTAAATGAATATTTAATTTGCCTAAATTGCTAAAAGTAGCACGTCTATCCTTTCCACAGGGATGGCATATGCACTGTTGGCTTCCTTGCCGCCTGTATTTGGGCTCTACACATCCCTCTATCCTCCATTAATCTACTTATTTTTTGGAACATCACGCCATATTTCCATAGGTATGTAGAAAAAGAAAGACAATGCGTCATGGCCATTTTAATTTCTCTAATAACATGTTGTTTTCATTCATTGTGGACAGGAACATTCACTGTTCTCAGCATCATGGTTGGCAGTGTGACAGAGAGACTTGCTCCAGATGCAGATTTCATCATAAACAATGGGACTAACATCACAACTGAAGTTAACATTACTGCTCGAGACTTATATCGAGTTCAGGTGGCAGCTGCCACTACAGTTCTAGGAGGACTTATTCAGGTGTGTAAATCAGGAAATCTGATAGAAATAAAAATGTCTTGTTACTGTTGCCAAACCAGATATATGCCTAAATGTTTGTGTGCATAGGTGGTACTGGGTATGGTGAAGTTTGGATTTGTAGGAACGTACCTGTCTGAACCACTGGTGCGTGCTTACACAACAGCTGCATCAGTTCATGCTGTGGTAGCACAGCTAAAATACGTCTTTGGAGTGTCACCAACGAGATTTAATGGCCCGCTGTCACTAGTATATGTGAGTACAATGAAATATTTGGTTGTGATTGCTGAGTTTTTGTGAGCAACCCTGATTTGATAATGTTATGTTTTTCAGTCTGTAAATTGAGTTTGTAGGGCTTAAGTCGAAAGTGTGCCAGAGCGATATTGTAACACTTTCTGTCTTAAGGTGAGAGAATTGTTTCCAAAAATGTAGGTATGTTAGCATTAAAAGCATACATCATTAAGGTTATTTCAGGGCATGACAGAAATGACATTTGCACACTGGGAAAATGACATATGCACAGTAGGGAACAGGATGTTCTGACAGGGAGAAGGAGCAAGGGGGATATTTATCTAATGTCATCCATGAAAAAATAAAATCTAAAATTTTCAGTTGTATTCTTTATGCCGTGCAACAAAGCTTGGTCTAGTAATGTGAAAAATGTCTGATTAGCTTAATTTTTATGCTTGCAGTTACATGCAGCTGTAACTATGTGCTATTTTTTTACTTTTTGTTTTTTTCATTTTTAGACTTTGGGGCATGTTTGCTCCCTGCTCCCACAGACTCATCTTCCAACTCTGGTAGTCAGTGCTGTATCCATGGTGTTTCTTATTGCAGCAAAGGAGCTCAACTCATTCCTCAGTCCAAAGCTGCCAGTGCCGATCCCAGTGGAGCTCATCACAGTCAGTTTACACAAGGACACTCTTGCGTCGCTTTATGTTAACACCTCTGTGTGCTGATGCTGATATTGCAGCAGTGAAAAAGCACAGACACAGTGGAAACAAACAGCTGAATCAGCACTAGTCCTGGTGCCTCTGTATTTGTGCAGTTCACAGCAAAAAGCAGATATTTAAGGCTAATAATTAGGTCCACTCTGAGCATATGATTGACCAGATATTGAATGAGTGACTTGAAACATGGTGAAATTTCACTTCTTTATGTTTATATTGTTTATGTTCAGTTTATCTGTTTCTGCATGTTTTCTTTAATCACTATAGATTGTAAGTGCAACGCTCATATCATCCTATGCTCACCTGAACAGCAACTACACTATTTCAGTTGTTGGTGAAATTCC
This sequence comes from Apogonichthyoides opercularis, assembly GCA_029814545.1. Classification (NCBI taxonomy): domain Eukaryota; kingdom Metazoa; phylum Chordata; class Actinopteri; order Kurtiformes; family Apogonidae; genus Apogonichthyoides; species Apogonichthyoides opercularis. The sequence goes on from JAPTGW010000022.1 coordinate 18,990,765, forward strand.
TAGTGGGTACGGATTTTGATTTTACTCACAGTGATTCCACATATATTTGTGATTTGCAGTTAAATTGCGATTAGTACTAATTGATTTCTGTCTCTTTTTCTACTTTTGCATTAGTCTGAGTTCTCCAAGTGCTCCAGATATAAATCTTTTCCAAGAGGTCATTGGTGATGCTTTTGCATTAGCCATTGTTGGATATGCCATATCTTTTTCACTTGGAAAAACATTTGCGCTGAAGCATGGATACAAGGTGGATAGTAACCAGGTGAAAGAAAACGTCATGTATCTCCATATTTCTATACATGTACTGTTGCGTTCTGTGTTTCATCCTCTTCTCTTATCCCTGTGTTTAATTCTTCTGTTTCAGGAACTGGTGGCACTTGGACTGAGTAATGCAGTAGGAGGCTTCTTCCAGTGCTTTTCCGTCTGTCCGTCCATGTCCAGGAGTCTTATTCAGGAGAGTACCGGAGGAAAAACACAGGTGAATGAAAGCAGACCTTATATAACATGTATAGATCAGGGCATTACCCAAACACATCTTATATGTTACTTACACTGTTTTTGCAGATGGCTGGATTGGCCTCAGCTGTAATTGTGTTAGTGACTATACTGAAACTCGGTCCACTGTTTCAGGAGCTTCCTAAGGTATACAGATTTGCGTGATTTCCTTATTGATATTTCTCGATACACAATTAATAATGATAAAACTGTGCTCATTTTAGGCCGTCCTTGCATCAATTGTTCTGGTAAATCTGAAGGGTATGTTCAAGCAGTGCATGGATATAGTTAAACTGTGGAGAAGCCTCAAGATTGATTTGGTAAGGATTAATTCTAACATGATTAGCTTTACAATAATGGCAGTGCCAGTAAATCTTGTTGTATTTAATCTGGAAGTGTTACAGAAGAATAAAATAAGGTTGCACTGTGTCCTCCAGGTGGTGTGGTTGGTCACTTTGGTGTCAACACTGCTCTTCAATCTGGATCTGGGTCTTGCAGGATCTATTAGCTTTGCTCTGCTCACTGTTATCTTCAGAACACAGATGTAAGTGTTCTTTGTAATGCTTTGTAGTGGATGTCTAATACAATGTTCAACTTTAGTAACTGGTGTTTGAATTGCTATGATTTAAAAAATATTGCATACATGTAGCCTATATTACTCAAATAATATGAAAATATTTCCCTCCTCTTACTAAGGCCGGCATACTCTGTTCTGGGGAATGTCCCAGGTACAGAACTGTATGTGGATATAGAGACTCATAGCCAGGTAAATGAAGAATAACCATGCAATTAATAAAAGATTCTCTTACATTGTGTGAAAAAGATAAACCATGTGTCTCTTATGTGTTATTTGACAGGCAAGAGAGATTCCAGGTATTACTATATTCCACTCCTCTGCTACAGTGTATTTTGCCAATGCTGATCTCTACCTGGAGGCCCTGAAAGAAAAGGTTTCTCATCACACACTGTTTATGAAAGTGGCATTTTCTATATTTTTCATTTGGCAAAGTGTCGCCTTTGTTTTTCAGAGTGGACTTGACATCAGTAAAATGATCATCTATAAAAGGAGGCAGGAAGCCAAACAGAGACGCAGAGAAAGGAGGGCAGCAAGACGGGCAAAAAGGCAAGCAAAGAGAGAGGTAATGCTTGTTGCTTTTAAAAGTTTTTCACATTCGTTTTTAAATAGTATTAAGTATAAAGATAAAAAATACAAAAGTAACTTAGCAGTTCTTGTGGTCTGGCTGTTTGGTCACAAATGTTTTATTAAATAGGCAGAATAACTCTGAGTGTTAATGACTAAAGTGTACCAGCTGCTGTGCTGCGTAGAATGAGTCAAACTAGCAAACGCATTTCTAAGCAGGCTGAATCTTTTGAGTCACTGTTTACTCAGCAGAGACGGGCTCAGAGGGCAGTGAAACAGCTGGCTGATGCACCGGTATTCTCTGTGGAGGAAGAGGCAGGACACTGGAAAGACACATGTGTAGTTGAGGAGGAGGACCAGGGCATCACTGAGAGGACGAATGGGACAGTGTTTGTCATACCAGCGACGCCCAGAACACCAGACGGCCAGTGCAGATGGGAATACCTGAAAGGGGGAGGTCCAGACAACGCCAGTTTAGGGTGGATGTCTGAGCTTCAGGATGGAGACACCACCACTCTGGGCTCCAGCAGTGATGACACACTAAGCCATGACCTAGAGCGAGTCTCTCTTGGGTCCTTGGGCAAGTGGACCTGGGACATTCACTCCATTATTCTTGATCTCTCCACAGCCAATTTCATTGACACAGTGGCTATCAAGACGATGAGAAATGTAAGTAGTAATGGGACAAACATGGTGTGATAAAAAGGTAATATTTAACTAAATGCTGTGTAATAGTATCTTAAAATTTGCTACAATGTTTAGAAAAGAACCTTAGACCATAATGTAAGTTTAATTTGACATCCACAACTAAAGATATTTTTTTCCATTGTCGTGGGAATTACCACATTCATTTTTAAAGCACTTACAAAATGTGGAGTTTTTAACTTCTAAAGTTAATTTACCACAGATTTACTGGAAACTGAAATGTCATTCAATGTGATCTTGGCAGATTTTCCAGGATTTCAGTGAGATTGATGTAGATATCTACATGGCTGGTTGCCAGGGTAGGTGAACTGCCTCTCACTCTCCTAAAAACATACTAGTAATTCATTTTGCCTTCATTTTGTGTTTGTTAACAAAGTGTTTGCCTTTTAGCTTCTGTGGTGGAGCAGTTAGAACGTGGTGACTTCTTCTCAGAGTCAATAACAAAGCAACGTCTTTTTGTGTCTGTTCATGATGCTGTGCTCTTCTGTCTGAACCACCATGGAGCAACTTCCTCCACCAGATATGAGACGTCTTTGGTGTGTATGAAATTTAGGTGACTCTAGCCATAAAATTGGAAGATGATATTCATCTAAGTGACTCTTGATCAGTATGACAAATTTTCATGTTGCAACATGTTATTCTTCTTAATTCTCTAAAATCTATTTGATTTCAGGACATCCAAAGCAGCACAAAACTTTAAAGGCTTCTATCTCTAAGGACATCCAGGTTGCTCCACAAATGATACATTGAAGAGCTGTCATCTCATGAGAAGTTTATAATTAACATTAACATTCACTGACAATTGCACTGAGGAAAATGTGCAACAACTACCTATGAATGACATCCTATGTCTACATAGCTCAGGGCTCCATATATTGTAAATATGTAAAACTACATGTATTGAAATTAGGGCTATCAAAATTAATGTATTAACGTGGATTAATCCATCATGATGATTAATCTGATTACAAATTTTAACGAAATTAACCCATCTGTAGCGCAGAATGACTCTGAACGTCTCTACCAACTCATTTGGGGCAGTTTGTACAAGTAGAGTTAGCATCGCACATGAACAAATGGGCAGTTGATCCAGTAGTGACAGGCAGCAGAACCAACCCATAAAGATGGAAGACGTTAAACACCACATTGGTCCTCTGGATGGAAATATGAGTACAAAAAACCCCAAGACGGAACAGTTGTTTCAAGTTGTTTTGTTGAAACTGTTGGTGTTTTATAAACACATTAAGTGCATATATATTCCCTTCGTTCTTGAGTCTGTTTGCTTATGCAAAATGAAACGTGATTAATACAGATTAAAAATGAATGGTATTTAATCCTAATTAATCCACAGCAACCCTGTGATTAATCTGATTAAAAATATTAATCATTTGACAGCACTAATTGAAATATATATTGAAATGCAGTGATATTTACACATTGTGACTGATATTTACACATTCCTTAAGTCTAAATTCTTGCTTGTGTTGTAAGTCGCTTTGGACAAAAGCGTCTGCTAAATGAAACTGT
>JAPTGW010000022.1:19129035-19140604 GCA_029814545.1 Apogonichthyoides opercularis
GGGTTTGCTGTGCCTGGCACCACTTGTTAATATCAGTTATTTTAGTGTGCTATGTTGATTTCATATGAACTACTTGCACACAGAAACACTGCGCACATACACAAATTTAATTTCCAGCAGCAATGTGTGGTCTCCTGATATCAGAGACCTGCCACCTAGGTGTATAAAATGAATCCAACTCTGAAGGCCAGTGTCCTACAGCACTTAACACTAATCTGACACAACTAAATAGTGTAAAAAAAACAAACAAAAAAACCCAAGAAGCGACCAATCACTATTTCCAGATCGAAACCATGTTGAAAACAGAGGGATCCAGAGGGAGAAGGATAGTCACAACCTATCAAACAAAGCTGAACTACGTTTTTTTTGGCCAGGATTGGCATAAAGCAAACACAGCGATGTATAAGAAGAGTGGAGACCAGAGCAAGACACATGAATGTTGTGAATAAAAATCAGGGATTTTCCATATATTAACTTCTGAATTCTTACTATGTTAAACTATCAGTATTGACTATGAAGTTGTTTTCTTTGAGGTCTGAAAATACTGTATTTTTGTTATTTTGGGCATTTGTGGTTTTCTCCAAATTAACAATAAGTTTTTAATTGAAACCAAAGCAAATGTTGTCAGTGGTCTTGAATAAACAAAATACATTAAAACCAGGTGTCTCACTTTTTTCCCATAGCCATATTTGTGTTTCTTTTTAAACTTAGCCTAATCTTTGGATCCTAAAAGTAGTGCAGAAGCTGGTACAATCAAATTTGTTTTGTGACAGTAACTGTCATTGTTTTTGACACAGACTCTTTAATAGTTGCAGTTACAAAAGTCTGAACAAAAATGTGCTTAAATAATTTCTTCTGTGATTAACTAACCTCAGTGAGGAGGGTCATCTGACTGATGTAAGTGGGTCGGGTATACACAAAAACTGGACGTGCTAACCCATCTCCAACAGATGCCAGACGCATTGCCTCCTTTACTCGGTTTCGAACAAACAGGCGTCCATACTTTGTAGATCGAAGAACAGAGCCTATATAAACAGAGGGGAACAGTGCAGTGCATTCCATCCACAGCCAGTTAAGTTGGTCATTGCGGGCTGTCTCCACAGTAGGGCAGCGGCCTGTGTAGCCATCCAGGCCATTCCTGTAATCATGGTTATAACAATCTGGAAACAGGTAGAAGCCCCACAGTTGGTTTGGTCTCAAATGTTTGGCAAGTTTTAGAGTATCCAACATGAATTTGCGAGCAGATAGCTCAAACTCCTGCTGTGCAACTTTTGCAACTTGTTCTGAGCTCCACTTAGGGTTCTTTTGGGCCACCATTTCCCGAGATTTATTTCGATAGATATCTTTAATATCCCAGTTTCTGATCCACAATGGACGCCATTCCTCCCAGTCAATAACTGCCAACCCTTTTGCATCAGACTCACGAATATATTTTTGCACACCTTCAGGCATCTTCTCATAGTGTTGAGTGAATCTGGCCAGTTGTGGGAGGCCTCCATTGACAGCAGTACCACCGCGCTCATAAAAGGGATACAACCCAAGGCGCTCCTTATAAAAAATCGTGAGATTCTGCCGAACAAACCCCTCATTGGGGGATGCAACAATATCAAACTGGTCCAAGGACAATGTCACACGGTGGCGTGGAGTACACTCCTGTGTTGGAGCATTCCAGGCAAGAAGAACTGGCTTCTGGGAATATAATGGCCATCTTGTCTGCTTCACGTCTGCTGAACACAATACTGTCCATGAACAGAGCAGAGTCAGAAGCCACCAGGGCACCTCCACAGCTGTGCTGTGAAATACACCCTCCATGAATGCTCACAGTCTCTCCTCTAGAGAAAACAAAGAAATTAGTTCTTTAATTATGAAAAGCAATAAACAAGAGGAATTCTTTCACATGATGTAAATAACAGAAATGTTGTGTTCTACTATGCAAATGTTTGATAAGACTTTAAAGCACTAGGATGTTGGTCCTCAGCTCTATCATACAGTAGACAGTACATCGACAAGGTGATGCATACTGTTAATATAATGTTTCAAGTGTCCCTGTACGCTCAAGGTAGGTTTTAGTTGCTCTTATTTAGCAGTGGTAACACATTATCAGTGTTTAACACTGTTACCAAATACGGTAAAAAGTGCGAACTTCCCATATTAGACACCGAATGAGTCACTTTGATTAGGAAAGAGTTTGTGTTAAAGGCGTTAAATGTTAACCCGGACATGTTTTAACGTCACATACAGTGAAAAGATTTACCTTTAACATTAGCTAAGCAGTAGCTACTATTCTCCGAGATTAGCTACTTTAAAACTTCCTGTATTCATGAACAAAAGTAGCATCACTAGTTTCATTGAATCTGACAGACGTGCTAACTTGGCTAACGCATTCTTTCTCTTTTCTTTGCAGTCGAACCTGTTCCGACGTGGATGAAGCTGAAGACAAAGCTGTAGTCGACTCATGAAACCGATCGGATAAATTACTTTTCCACCGCCCTGCCATGTGATAACAGTGAGATTCCAATTAAACCATATTGGTGATTTACAAGTGGCTACTAGCGGCTACAGCACCACAAACTACGATAGAAAATGATGACGGTTGTGAAACGTTAAGCAACAAGGGTCACTGAAATTTCAGTCCAGACTAAGGGGGGGATAAATGTATGAAGGCTGTATTTTTTCACAATTTAGTTTTCTTTCATCACATTTATTGTAACATATTTTACTAGAAATTTTTTTTCATTCATTTATTTAGCATGAACATAACCCATAGTGTCGTAAATTTGCTATAAATGTAACATTTTATTAACGTTCACCCCCTAGGTTGAAGTGACCAAATAGTCCCCTCCAACTTCTGGTCTGTACTTTCATTGAAAAGAATATGAAACAGATTATATTGTGGTTTTTAACGAATGGCACCGATGGAAATGAGGAATTTTGTGTGTATTTTTCACGTAGTAACAAACACTAAAATATGAACAAAACTTAAATAATTATATGGTTAGGTCAGTTTGTCAAGTCCATGACTGCAAATATTCACTGCCAAAAACCCTAAGATATTAATGTGTTCTTAAAAGATTATATTATTTGTCATAATAAACATGCCTCTCATAAGTACAAAGGCACTGGCCTTACTTTGTTTTTCCTTTTTCTTTCCTGTTACTGTGTTAAAGACTGAACTGAATCAGCAAACACTACATTAGGAATCATGAGCAGGATGTTATTTCCCACCATCATAACCTTTGACTTAAGTGTGATGCTATAAAAAGAAAAAAAAATTAAAGAAGGAAAAATCTATAATTGCTTTAAAATTTAATTGCTAAACAAACCTACAAATTTGTGATGTGATCAGACACATTTCAGCCACTTACCTGTGATTTCCTAACAGATGTTAAAAATAAAAGTTTAGGATCTGAAAGCATTCAGGTCAGGTTCGAAAATATTTTCTCCAGGTGAAACCAGATGTTCATTCAGTTGACATCATGTATTTAAGTATCCAGCAGACTCCACCTCTAGTAGTCATCTATCTTAAGCTGACACATGCATAAAAAACATCTTGCTTGAAGAGTTTTCCTTTTTATAAGAGGGAGCAGTAATATGCAGCCTTCTATGCTTTTACACAATGATCTAAAAATACATTAAAATGCATCTCTCAAAGTCTCTATGACTCATTCAACCCTGCTATCATATATTTTTAGTCATGTTCATTCAAAATTTGATGTTGAATGTATCTACCAAATTATAAGCTATTAAAGGAAATGCACATGTAAATCAGAGCAAGACTCTTCTTTTCAGTCATGTAGAACAGATGTGCTTTATCATTTTGGCACAAATGTTGTGATGGACAACCATTCAGCTTTCGTCTTTTTAGATTTCAAAAATTTTTCATGCATATTTAGAGTGAAGGTCAACAGGGACTAAAGCTACTTATATCTGTACCTACATCATTGAAGTTGTAGTTTACTCTGTACTGTAAGCCAGAAAACAAATACCGCTTCTTACATATCGATTACATTTTAACAAATATAATTCATCATCATATCAAGCTTAACATCCTACACAAATTTCTTTGCAAGATGTTTTAACTGTTACGACATATGAATTATATTTTAACTGCATATTTTATTCACTACCTTATCATATTCTTTGTCTTATATCATGACTACTTTGTATTTTCTTATATTTCATGTCACCACAGTTTTGTTAAACACATTTAAGTCATCAGTTGATTTCTGTAGTATTCTTAGTAGGTAAATAAACACCAGTCTAGAAGTTACAACATTCAAATCATGTTAAAAAAGTGTGAATGAGCTCCTTTACCTTTTTCTGTCTAAAATATGTCCCACCTTGTACCAGTGTAGTGGGATCAGAGGGTCTCCATACAATTTACCTTGTGGCCTTGCGTATTATCACAGCTTTGTTGACATTAACCACTGAAAGTAATTGCATTGGCTCGTCTACAACAGACAGAGCTGTTCCACCTCCTGCCCAGTGGTGAGTGGTGAAAAGTGCTGGGCACAATAAAGTCATCTCATGGAAGCAATAAAGTGAAGTGGATTTTGGCACAGCTGCCTTTATCCTTTAAAGAGAACAATATCACAGACAGCTTTGCAGAAAAACCCTTTCCCATGGAGACTCCATGGTTGACCTTCAGAGACAATCACTTCTTTCTTTCGTTCATCCTCCTCTCATTAGCTAGCACACATAGAAACCTAACCCCCGTCAGCAATAAATTTGATTTGAATGTTGCAATTTTTTTCTCTCCCTCTCTATCTATCTATCTATCTATCTATCTATCTATCTATCTATCTATCTATCTATCTATCTATATATATATCCTGTTTCCAACTCAGGTGGAGATGAGGGGATTATTTCCATTAAATCTGGAAACTGCTTCAGCCAAACATGTCTCTTAAGTTTTCAGAGGCCAGGATGACATTCAAATCATTGTTTTGTCTGGTTTAACGGTACGAATGATACTCTTACAATCAAATGAGACAAAGAAGCACATTCTCAGTTTCGTTGTTCCACTAAAATTATGCTTGGAACCATCATCTACATGACTTTCTAATGTCTGTTGATTAAAATCACATAACTGTTTCAACTTTAGCCTTTTAATTTACAATGTGAAGGTCCAGATTAACAGAACATTTGAGAAGCTTTGATTATTATGATTCCAATATATAAAGGGATTGTTTCCCCACCAGCCTTGACAGGTCATCTGTTAATGCTGTTCAGGACATCAGAATTAAAAAGGAATCACAACACAGTTCAGCATTTCAAATTGTAATTAAAAAACATTTACAATAAATTAAATGTGAAACATTATATGCCAAAGCAGCAAAGAAAAAAAACAACAGGATCTCTTCTTACACTGACTGTGGCTGTGTATAATAGTGGCTCTGAAGTGACTGGTCACTGAAGCCAGTCCTTCAAACATTATAAATGACATGAATCCACTTTAAACATTATGGGCCACTGATTGTCAACTCCCTAGGCTTTTGTTAAGCAGATCCTTTTCATGCATCATAAAACAAGCCAAGATAGAGTCAAAAAACTAAAATGTGCACTTTAACTTTCTGACTGAACCATACATTCACTTTAGACCCCTAGAGTTCAATGAATGTCATCAGGAAACAATCTGCAGCAATGAATTCAGGATTCATGTTTCATCCTGTCACACAAAGTCTTGCATGTGCATATACATGCACACAAATGATAAATCTGTAAACTCAGAGTGTTTTTACCCACTTGGCACTCATCTAGATCCTCACTGGAGACCGATTCTGTCTAACAGCACACAAGCCAAAAACAGATCACATGCAGAGGCTCAGAACACACTGCATCAGCCTGTCCACATAACGGCATCAGAAATATCAAGAGATCATGTTATTTTAAAAGGTGGTTCAGGCTCCCAAATGTTATGGAAACCATGGGACGGAGTTGACACAGTGGCTAGTCTGAGACTCCTCAGGCATTGTCAAGCTTCACAAATAACAACTGGGAAATCTACATGGATGCATGGGTGGTCCAGCTTTATAATTCCCTGAAAAGACACAGAGGACATAAAAATTATTTGGACTACTGATAATAAAAACAGATTTTATTTGAGTAAAAGTGCAGTTTGCATTTCCCACCTGAGGTGTTAAATTTTTTTGAATCTTCTTGAGCTTGGCTTTTTTACGTCCATTTTTTGTCACAATTGTTTCTTCATAGAACTCATGGGCCAAATCCCCATCTTCATCAAAGTACATTGAGCTGCAGCAGACACAAAATTAGTTAGAAAACATGACAATCTCAGAATGAACTCAAACCTTCAACAGGTACAAAATACTCATGACTGCTATAAAATTTGGTGTCATGATCATATATTTGGTGTAAGACTAAAAGACAGTTGGTTGAATAACATGGTAAAAATTCCAAATCACAACCAGAAATGTGGTTTTAGTCTGCAAGCATGAGAGCAATAAAAGAAAAGTCATTTGCTGGCTTGTGCCTCAAATTTCACTAAAATGTTTACATTGCCTAAAATGGAAACCCAAACAGTCAGCTTTGAGAGGTCAGGGCAGTATAACAAACTAAAACGTCAGCTACCAGTGTGCAGAAACCAGGTTTGTTTTTTTAAACCACATCCGTTCAAAGTGCACATGAAAACAGGGTGGACCTCGTGTAAATTAGCTGAATTAGTAGATTTAATGTTAAATAGGTAATTTCTGGTTTAGAATTTATTGCGTAGGAGTGTCCTCATAGGTCATCTGGAAGAGCATACACAGAATGCAAAACCAAATCCTAACCACAGGCATTTGTTGCCTCATCCCCTCTCCCTTCTATGGCTACCATACTAAAGCTGACACACGATTAACTGTGTGGTAGTAGAAAACAACTGTGGGAACAGCATGAATTTATGGTTCTACGGTACCCAGTGTCCACCATGACTGTTGACACAGTGGAGGGAAGATAAACATGTGGAAATGTTGTCTTTTCATAAAATCTGCACACTGGAGGACTCAAAGGAAAAATTCATTTTCTAAAACTTTGTTATGAGAATGATGTTTCAATCAAACAGATTGTGTGTGCAAACATTAGTCATCTCTCTCTGGCAAAGTTTTTCATTTTTATCTTGGCAATAAGCATTTCCAGTAGTACATCATACATTATGACCAACATTATAAGTCTGTTACTCATGACAGCAAATTCCTGCATTGAAGAAAAACAGCAACATTTTAACTTCAGACTGTATGAAGCATTTTCTGTATGTATGCATTACCACACAACAAACAAACAAAAAAAAGACTAAAATATATCTTGGAGGATGAATGGTGGTGAATATTTACCTTCGTCTAGTGAAAACAAAAGGTGTTGCACCTTGGAAACTTCGAATTCTTTTAAGTGACTGCTCGTTTCCATCTTTGGTTGAATCATCTACACTACCTGAGCCAGAAAAAGGCCAAAATCCTTTGGATTTGGAGCCGCTACCACCCATCTTCAGCTGCAGCACATTATTTTCTTGGGTCACAGGACTACCAGTGGTGCTACAGTTTTACTGTGCCAGAGGAGATGCGACCTTTAGGAGTGACACTTCTGAAAAAAGACACATAAGAGAGAGAAACTTTTTTTTTTGCAATTACTGGTCCAGTTTTGATGAACACAGAGAAACAACGATAAGTACAATAAATCACAAAGGCTTTTTATAATGATATAGCCTAGACTAATACTACAATAAACGTTCATTTACCTTTATACCCAACCGTTCAACATATTAGTTGAGTTACATGATTATGTTTCCAAGTAGTATTTGTATTTAAACCTCGCCCTAAAAAAAACCCCAAATCCATGTTATAACATGAATCTTATGTTAGCATTTAGCATGTAGAAAGTCACATGACAACACACTATATAATTGAAAACAATCCTTCCAATAAAGTACCTTACATCTTTGACACCAATTCGTTTTAACTAAACTTACATTTGAGACAAAGACGACCATGACTCGCGTTAGTCAGCTCTACTCACAGCCATAAGGGCAAGGAGGAGACATTAACCTGCGTTATCTGGGCAGGTAAGACTAACTCGGCTTGCTATCCCTCACAAACAAGATGATAAAGAAATACTTCCTTGTGTTAGTTACAGTACATGTCATGTCACTTAATGTCCTGGCAGCTAACATTACAGCTGGCTAAATGTAGTTGGCACTCTGCTGCTAGCATTAGCCAGGTCAAACTGTTTCTGTCTGGATAACAAAACAACGTTCACTGACGCTTACAAATGCTAAGTTTTAGCTGGTTTGCCAAGTGACCGACGTAGTAGACACGTTAGCTGAAAACATACCTAAAGAAAAGTCTGGTTTGCTCGCTGGCAGGAGATTTTTTTTAAATTAATTTGTGTCGAAGGTTTGCTAAATATATGCCAGTAAACACCTCCTGAACATTCAGTGCTAACTAGCTTTCTATGCTATTCTTCTTCGTGTTTTTTCGGACAGGCGGAATGAAATAACTCATGCTAACGCCACCACATGGACAGGAGACTGCCGCTTTACAGTTGCACAAGCTAAAGCACACAGAGGTATGGTTAAATTAATACATTAACTATATTTATTCATCACGGTATAACTAAATTATTGTTTTATGTATTATTAATTTGGTTTATAAATTACTGTATTCACTTCCACTGTATTTCAGTACACTTGTGTCATAGAGTACTTCCTTTTTGACTTCTTGTAATTCCATTGCATTTCAGACATAACTAAATAATGTACTTTTTACTCCACCACTTAGGCTTTATTGTTATTTTTTTTTACATAAACTAACAATATGATTGTATAGTATGATTCAGTAGTCTGCTCTACAACTAATCTACCTAGCAACAAAAAATTAAGCTATTTAATATTGGTTTCAATATAATATCGATGAACTACTCTTGTGATAAAACCAGAATAATCCATTATTAGTAATATAACATTTTGAAAGAAGCCATTTTCTATTATAAGCAGTTTTTTCTCCAGTTTATCACAACATTGCTGAAAATAGGCTACTTCAGAACTTTTATGGCCATGAGGTACATTTTGAATAAAGGACCTTTACCCATAATGAAATACATTTCCTGTGACATTTTCACTTTTACTTGACCTTGACTTAATTAAAGGATCTGATTAAACTGCGTTGACCTCTGTAATGTGTTGACCCAGGGCTAAACTACAACATTAATTTAGGTCATTTCCATGGCGTCACATCCTCTCTTACACTTAGCTCATCAGTTTTGCTCTGAAATAGTCTAAACACATTGCTATCAGTCAAACCAAATTAGTTTTAGTTTCACTTCCTGTTTTTCTTGTTTTAGTAGCCCCAGGATCCAAAAAAAAGTTGTTGTTTGTAACTTTGTAGCTTGACTGTCCTTCAACCAAAGTGCAAGTCAAAACCAAGTGCAAGTCAAACCTTATCACCCAACAATCAGATCAGCTGATCCACAAATTTTCACAATAACTTTATTAGATAATAAAAATAATAATAATTAACTCATAGCTATACATTTTTGCTTGTCCAACAGGTTTATTAAAGTGCCAAAGTTTAAAAACACTTACAATGTACAAACAAAATCATAAAAATTAAATGTAAAATTACCCAAATGACTCAAAGTGTTAAACTTACTGTAGTAATCTAATCAAGCAGCATGATTTTTCAGGAAAAACTGCATGTTTGCTGTTCACAATAATGGCTCGGTTTGCACAAAAAGTGGCAGATTCTATGCCACATTAATTCACATTAAATATCACTATACAAAACTACATTGTTGAGGTCTTTCCTTCCCTTTTTTTTGTTTTTAATTTTATTGATCCACAATACTACAGAGAATAGCAGAGTGGACCGTTATGTGGCTCTGTGGAGTGTCTCTGGCTACATGAAAAGTCAACCAGGAGTAGTAATCCTTGCCATGGCCTGCTTCATCTTGTCTCTTGCAAGAGCATAGCGCTTCACAATCTGTCGGACATGCTCCTCTTCCTCACGCTGCAGGATTCGCAAAAAGTTGCACAACTCAGGGAAACTGAATGCATCCCACTGTGAAAGAACAATAAAAACATTTCATTTAACATTGTTATATCGTGGTACATATATGTATCTTTAGCCTATTGCTTTAGTATGAACATATTTTCACAGTGGATCTTACATTCACATCCCCTGTTTCATTTTCTTTCAAAACCAGACTCAGGGCCTTTTCACTGGGGCCAGCACATAAACGTAGGAAGAGGGGGCGCTCATCATCAGAGAGTTTACGCATGTACACTAAGAGGTTAAAAAATGAAATAAAAGAGCGGAAAATAGCTAGTAATTCATCATTTTCAAATTGGTATTTTTATATTTTATTCAAATATGATTTCCTACCTTGACTTTGTCTTTCTGTGCGTTCAAATAAGGCAAACTTAGCAGGGTTGTCCACCACAGTAAACTTTTTCAGCAACGCCACGATGACTTCTCGTACTCGTGTTTGGGAGCTTATATGGAGGTGCTTGGCAGTATCTTTGGGGAGGTAGAATGATGTCCGCCGTTTCATCCGTTTGCTCGGTTTATCTTCCTCTGGAGTTGGGCATAGACTCTGATGATGTGGGAGGGAGATTGGACGAACTAACTCAAAGTGGACTTTGATGAAACCAGTGTAGGAGCCGTCTTTATTCTGCAGGGTAGACAGGTTAAAACACAAGTATGAACACAATCTACATTTAGTTCTGTACTACAATTAAAATGCAATTAATGCATGCTTAAATGTTTAAGGACAATATGCTTTGTCACTCACAACGACCATGTAGAGATTGCTATTGGTCTGGGCATTGTACTCCTTAATCTTCTGTTGAATCTCAGCAGCACTTAACTCCCGTTTACTCCATTCGATCTGTTCATCCTAAAAACAATGGCAGATTCAGTACAGCATTTATACCACATGGTGTCAGCAGAATGTCTTGATAAGTAAGCTGCCATAGTAGAGAAAAACATACACAGAACAAAACAGAAAAAAATCTTAATATTGTCTGCTTTTAGAAAATAGACATCCATCAGTTAATGTATTAATATCAATCAATAAAAACAGCCTCAGTAAAGAGAAACCTCACCGTTGCCCTGTTATCTTTGTGAAAAAAAGATATGTATGCAGTAAAATACATCTCCACCTCTGAGTCCCTGTCATCCTTACTGCCAAATACGTCACTTGCTGTGTCTCCCCTGGTCATCTCCAATATTCAAGTGAGTGCCGTGGAGGAATCTTCAGAATTATATATCAGTGATCCTTTTCTAGAAGAAGCAAATACTTGTGCTGTCCTCTTTCTCTCATCTGTCTGGAGGGACCTGATTCTTCTAACTGCTCTTTTGACCTCTACATTTCAATAAGCTCCTCCCCAACAATAAAAGTCCACAAAGATGTTTGAGTGACTAGTCCACTCCCTTTGAGATCAACAAATTATCATACGACCCTACAGTTCACCCTCGTTAAACCCAGACATTACTATAAATACACTAGTCTACAAGTAAAATGCTTCCAGAATAAAAGTAATTAACTTTAACCAAATTTGAGTCACTAATAAAGAAAAATT
>JAPTGW010000022.1:19239323-19252735 GCA_029814545.1 Apogonichthyoides opercularis
GAGAGTTTCACCTGCGATCCACATTACCATGGCAGAGACTTCAAAGGTTGACCTGTTACATTATATAGCAGCCCCTGAGAGAACCCACAAAGGAGAGAGTCTGGCTTGCCAAACAGAACCAGAATCTCAGTCTCAAGGTGTGGTTGCCCCTCAATTGAGTGTTCCTACAACTATTAGTCCATATTCCACAAGCCTGCACATAGTGGGTGCAAACACAACTGACCCAGCTTCTCCAAGACTCCAAGGAGTTGCAAAGTTTGAGAGAAGAAAACCAGATCCCCTGGAAATTGGCTATCAGCAGAATGAGTCTCCATCTCGGCAGCCCCCTAAGTCTCCCCAGGTGCTATACTCCCCAGTATCTCCACTGTCACCTCATCGTATGCTGGAGACAACATTTGCCTCCCAGGAGAAGCTTAATAAGGCCCATGTTACACCACAGCAGAAGGCCTTTACTGCTGAGTCACCCCAACGCCACCAAACCCTTCCAAGACCAATAAAAAGTGTGCAGCGCTCCATGTCAGATCCCAAGCCTCTCAGCCCTACATCAGAGGATCCAGCAAAGAACAGGTTCTCCCCGTACCATCAGCAAGCTGTGTCCAACAGTCAGGTACAAATTTTTACCTTTTCTTTAAAAAATAACTTATCAGTGATCTTAATTCATTAATGTTTAAATACTTACAAATACAGAATAAAGATGAATACATTTATGGAAATACGTTCAGAAGAAATTTATTCATCATTCTTGAAATCATCTATATTATTATTATTGTTGTCATTATTGAATGAGACAATGAAACATTATACAGATATGTATACAGAGATATGTATAAGCACAGGCAATGCTGACATAGTGTTATTTATTTATTCATTTATTTCATGGCGATTAACCTTAACATCATGCAGGGTGTCAAAAACATTACAACTTCCTAACCTTTCAGAAACAGGCAGTCAGTTCCCCCTCCCACCTCTCTTTCTCTCTCTCTCTCTTTTTGCTCTCTCTCTGTCTCTGTCTCTCTCTCTCTCTTGTGCTTTTGTTCTGTATTCTGTCATGTCTTCTATATCTGGTAAACCCTTAAGAGTTGCCAGAGGAGGAATCCTAGTAATGCTTCACTGTCCTCCTGATTGTTAGCAGCTGGTCAAAGTAAATTACCATTGCTTGCACTTAGACCAAAATTAGTCTCAGAGTGGAATATAGGAATATGTTCTCAGAGATTTTTCTACCTCTGTAGCTAAAACTCTAGTGTTAGAGCTTCATACTTGACTTTCTACTGGATACTTACTTGCCATGGATCTACACAGCAGAACTAAATTGTAAGTAAAAGGATAGCATAATCTGTATCTGTTTTATTTATCTTGTAATTGCACTGTTTTGCTGTGCCCCCACTATTTTGACTACTTATAATATCTATGAATTGCATACAGACCAAAATAGTGGGGGACACTAGTGTGGATCAAAACAGTAAATACAGAAGACAGAAAACATTGTAACCTGTATAGTACGCTATCTCTGAAAAACACAGATTTCTTTGGTCAACGTTGTTTGTTTTATTAATTATTTTTAGGTTTGAAAGTTGTAGAAAACAAAAGAACAAATACAGCTCATGTTTTTGTTTGTTATTAATTTTATTTAGTTAACACAACACACAAGTACCAAGGTTACTGATTATGGAAATGGTTAGATTAGTAATGCTATATAATCTAACATTAACTGTATGTCTATGACCACTTTGCAACTGTTAGTCTGTCACTTACATGAATTCTCAACACTGATTTTCAGAAAAAAAATGTCAGTTTCTGAAACACAATATTAATCCATATTACTCAAACTATGTTAATAGCTGTTATGATGAAAATAATAGTAGTAGATAATAATAATGATGATAACCCTTCTATAGTTTAAAGGGAAACATTATTTTAATGATTTCTAATGTCAAATCACATAGCTTTTTACTTAGGTGTAGGGATGAAGAAATGAGCAGAGCCTCTGTCAGTACCCAGTGTACAGTAATGAGTCTAATTTACATAAACATGTTCTGTTTATAGCTCAGTGTTTGCTGATGTGTCTCTGCCTCTCTGTACAGATGGCCTCCCTGCAGCAGCAGCAGAACTCTCTGATGAGGAAAGTAAAGAGGACTCTCCCCAGCCCCCCACCAGAGGAGACTCCGCTCCCCATTGTTACTCCAGCACAAATGTACAGCTCTCCTGGTATGCCCCAGAGAGTCCTGCCTCGGCCTGCTCAAGGAGTCACCAAGGCTGGTTTGCTGAGCGAACTAAAAGCTGTGGAACAAGAGTCATCAAAGCTCCGTAAGCAGCAAGCTGAACTGGAGGAAGAAGAGAAAGAGATTGACGCCAAGTTACGTTACTTGGAGCTAGGCATCACACAACGTAAAGAAACAATGGTGAAGGAGAGGGAGAGAAGAGAGCTGGCCTATCTGCGCTGCATGGGTGATGCTCGGGACTACATGTCAGACAGTGAGCTGAATAATCTCAGAATGGCAGCTGCAACAGGAACATTTGATGCGAATGGTCTGTTGACAAGGCCCAACACTGCACCACTGAGTCAGTTTAGCAATGACCTCAATGCAACTTCCCAGTATCCATCAACATCCTCCTATATGTCTTACCCTTACCCACAAAGTCAACCATCAACACAGCAGCCAGCCTCTGCTTACCAACAGATAGGTTTCCAACCTCCTCAGTATCCTTCATCCTCTGCTCCCCAACCAGGAACATTCCAGCCACATCCCCCTCCAGGCCCTGGCTATCAGACCCAGGCAGCCTATTCCTCCAGAATGTATGGTCAGTCTACTTATCAGACAGACCTTAGCATGCAGCAGCATAGTCACCAGGGCTTCCATCCACCTGGTCAACCTATGCCAGCCCAGAGCCTTCCCTACCCCACCCACAGCTCCTATCAACCTGGCCTCTCTTACCAGCCACAAGCAGAGATACTTACAGTACACCAAAGACCACGGCAGACTTCTCTGGCTGATCTTGAGCAAAAACTCCCCACAAACTATGAAGTCATCAGCAACCCAGCGGTGTCAGTGGCCACATCAGCTCCAGATACCAGCTATGGCTCAGTCTATAGTAACGCATATGGACAGTACCGACCCCCGGAGCCTGGCCTTACTCACTCTGTGGACAGCCCGACATCTGCCTATGCTTCAGATGGAATGTATACGTCCAACTTGGAGCAAAATATTCCTAGGAACTACGTCATGATTGATGATATCAGTGAATTGACCAAAGACAGCACTAGTCAACCAACTGATGCTCTTGGACATCCTGTTGGAGGGCGTTACCGTGGAGAGAATGGTCAGGTGCGTACTTATGGTAGGCCTGAAGATGAGCCTGTGGATGCTTATGGCAGACCTACAGGCACAATGGGTTACCAGAGCACAGTGGATAGCCGTACCAGCACTACAGTGAGTGGAGGCTCCTCTTATTATTATGACGATTATAAACATGGCTCACGAAGTAGCTCTAGTGGCCACAAGCTCACAACTAAAAATCTTGCCCCTGCTGTAGTTTCCTCTAAACGTAGTAAGCACAGAAAGCAGGGAATGGAGCAGAAAATATCCAAATTCTCCCCTATAGAGGAAGCACGGGATGTGGAGTCTGACCTTGCCTCTTATACCATGACAACATCAACAGGAGGCAGCTGTACAGTTGTATCCAGATCCAAGAAAGGTCAGGATGATGGCACATATGGGATGAAAAAGAATGCATATGACCAACAGAAATACTATGGGACAAGTCGTGAGGGTCTTGAGGAAGATGATCGCATGTACAGCTCTGGAAGATCGAGGTCGACTGGATATGGTATGGACAAGATCTCCTCCAGAGATGCCACAGGCCATAGAAGTAAATCGTATGAGAGAGATGCCATGGAACGATCGCAAAGAAGCAGCCGCAGTGGACGGGCTCCCATGCGCACCCAGAATTCAGAAGAGGAGAGCCCACTCAGTCCTGTTGGGAAACCTGTTGGCATGGGAAGAACCGCAGGCATGTCAGATGCCCATGATGTTCGGAACCAGTATGGCTCCAGCCATTCGCTGCCTGATGTGCAGGACCACCATAAGAAGGATCTGCCCAGGAGTCATGTCTATAAGCCAGATGATCCTTACCTTGTAGATGATATGCACTGTGCTGTTTCTGACAGTGAAGGTAACTGGTGCTAAATAATTTGTGCTGCCTGCTAAAGTGTGCTGAAAATAGACTGCATGCCAAGTGTGGAGTACTGAGAAGAGCGACATTTTTTCCTTTAATTTTTTTTTCTTTTCCTTTTTTTTTATGAATTAAGCCTAATATGCCTCTTTTATATTTTGTTTTGCATGCATAGGTTGTGTAATGTTGTGGTACCTGTTTTTTATTGGGTTTTTTTTCTGTTGGATTACAAGAAATGTGCATGGCTCTGGAATGTGAAGCATGTTTTCCCACTGTGCATCGCTTCCAATCTGCATGCTACTCCTCTTGAGAAAAACAACAAACAGTTGACTGACAATATTTATTTTGATTTTAAAAGCCTATCATTTGGGCCAAGAGGAAACTGATTGGTTTGAGAAGCCACGGGAGGCCCGTTCTGATCGATCAAGACACCATGGAAGTGGCAGTCATTCATCTACAGGTAGACGTAGTAAACACACTTACCACGATTATGATGAACCCCCAGAGGAATATGGTCCCCAGGATGACTACAGCCAGCAGCGCCACTCCTCCTCCACCTCACGGGAACATCGGCACCATGGCAGCAGCTCTGGAAGACACAGCTCTTCCCGTCACTCCTCAGAGGATCCTAGGACCTCTCGGTCTTCCAGGACCCACCCCAAAGACTCATCTGGTCGCTCTGATGGCAGAAGCTCCTCCTCAGCTGTACAGAGAAGGCCCGACTCCCGCTCCTCAACGGGAAGCCCTCGAAACTCAGGTGACTTCTCTCGTGACTCACCCTCTAGTCATCATCATGGCACTGGAGGAAGGAGCCAGAGGTCGCAAGGAGACCGCACAACATCCAGGAGGCAGGATCCAGCTGCAGCTGGGCCCAAACAACAGCAACAGCAGCAACAACCATCTCAGGGCCATGCTGGCCAGCCGCGGTCAGGTGGTCAGGGTCAGGCTCTGAGACATCCAGGTTCTGAACCAATGGATGGCACACAGCAGGCCCAGCAGAGTGCACAACAACAGCAGCAGCAGCAACAGCAGCAGCAGCAGCAACAACCACCGCAGCACAGCCAGACTCCTCCAATCAGCCAGCCCACAACCACCACTGCAGCAGGAGGACCAGCACAGCAACAGGTCAAATCTGGCCAAACCCCACCACCAGGACGTCATCCTGGAGGAGGGGTTGCAGCAGGGCAGCCAGCCACCACAGCGGTAAGCAGAATTAGGCCTGATTTGACTAAATAAAAGGACTTTAAGGAGATATTGTGCATGTTTAACATTTATGATGAAAGAAATCTGTGTATAACACAAAATGTGTTGTAATGTGTTCAACAGAAAAAAAATTCTATCATACAAGAAAAATAGCCATACTTGGTTAATGCTCTTAAAACGATCATGTCATTTCAAATAAAAAAAAAGTTGTGTTACAGCAAAATTACATTTGATCCTAAATCCATATTTGTTTTTATTTGATAAATACCAGGCAAAAATGGATACTACAACTGCAGCAGCTGCCACGGGAATGAAAGCTACAACTGGAGTCCCAGCAGCACCTCAGCCTACCAAAATAGCTACACCCCCTCTAACAGGCATTGGTAAAGTCTCAATTCCACCAAGAACATGAACCATAAAGCAATTATAATCTAATGACAACATATGTGATGGATATGTTTTTGTTGTTTGCAGGGTCCAAGGCAGCTCCCGTTGGGATTGGCAGCAAACCTGGAGGTATCGGCAGTGCTGCAGCAGGACAGGCCCCTGCTGAAGGGGAAAATGTTCTCTCCAAAATCCTGCAAGGAGGGGCAGCAGAGCAGGCGGGAAAACTGGGAGATGGTACAGTGATGAATATGTTAATAGTCAGATTGCTAATGTTATATCCAGTATTGTTTATTGTATGTTTTATTACAGAAAAAAATATTTTTTGTATTTCCAGCTGTAATTTCACAAATTGTTCTTGTTTTTTTATTGTAACAGCGTTGACAGGCCTCGGAAAGAAGTTCACTTCATTTTGGTGAAGTGAAGAGAGGACAGTAAGTAATTTGTTCTTTTGTTTTTAATTAAAGTTACATGTATTAGCAACTCAGATGATTTTAGTTATAAAACATTTAATTCAGAGGTAATTTTGAGGTAACAGATGATCAAATTGCTTATCAACAGAAGTTCTGATTGTTAAAGGGTGGATTGAAAGTTGAAGTTGAAGTTTATTTTTCAAAGAGACGATGCATAATAAACACAATATGTGCCAACACGGAAGATTATAGCCGAGGCTAATTTACATCTTTAGTCCCTACATAAAACAACATAATTCCTACAAAAAAGTACAATCCAGTGTATTCATTCAACTGACAAATAAAATACATTATACATTTATGCTACTTGATTCCAGTGATAATGCATGTGTTCCTTGCTTCACTTGTTTACGTCTCATACATTTTTCTTTTCTTTCAGGGTTTGCTCAGTTGAAGTGAGATGGATCGGTGGCATTGTACTGGAAAAACCTATGAAATTGCATTAAATACATTTCAATGAAGGGAGACCCTGAATGCACCAGTGAGTATTCTCAGTAAGCCTTCTTGATGTCTTGCAGAATTTATTATTTTTTCATTTCATTTATTCATTTATTTGATAATGACAGTGTTCATAAATCAAAGAAACAGAAGAAACTTTTTGGAAGTGTTTATCATAATTAAGTATAAAGATGGGAGTTGACTATGTTACTGACATTTTGTGACCTGCTGTCCAGTAGAAGTGTTGCAGAAAAGATTTTTTTTTATAAATTAATCGTGTGATTATTGTTTTATGACACTTTTCTAATATAAAACACATGCACTAGTGCATTAGTAACTTGTTAAACTGTCAATACTTTCAGATTTACTTTATGAGTTGTGGTTTTATATATTACACTGTGAAAACACAGACCGCTGTCATGCTTTGATTAATGGATTAAGCATTTTATCGCCTAGATATTTACATAGATTAGCATCATCCATGTCTGCATAATGAGAAGACTGAGGTGAAGTGATGACTCATTAAATACTGATTGTATATTCACACTGATCTGCTGTACCTTTCCCTTACCCCAATTTACTGAACAGAGCTGGAATCAAAGGGTGCCTTGTCAGCACTGAATTCCCCAGACGTGGGTATACAATTGAAGTGAATTAAATAAGGATGATCGCTTTGTCAGCACGGTGTTAGAAGACACGAGCAGAGGACTGAGGAAGGCTTAAAAGTAAGTGGAGGCCTTGACAGAACTGTAGTTCCAGAATGATTGTGTTATGGCCTCATTGGACCAATCCGAAGTAAGTAGCAGGCACTCACATCCAATACACCTTTATGCATCTGGATAAATGTGTGAGTATACTCATCAGTTTACAGCCCAGTGAAAATCAAAAAGTCATAAAGAGACAAACATTTTAACTACTTCCATAACACAGGTCTGCCATGTCACATCTATGTATATGTGATGCTGTACCGTTTCCATAGCAGCGACTGTATTTTTGGTATTGATGAAACATCAAAAACAAAAAAAGAGAAGGTTGTGGAGTTCCCCTGTCTTTTCCCACAGTAGTTTTGTTGTCACTTGTAATGAGCAAAACAAACAGAAGCTATTGAGACCGCATTTCATGTGATTATAACCCTGCACTTTGTGGTGAGCTTCCACTTATGTTGCATTTGTCAGGGGATGCCACCCTTACATTCTAAAACTGTTTTTTATTAGTCTTGTGTCATTGTCATTGTTAGAATCAGGTGAGTGAGGAGATTTCACATTTAGACTCTGATTTTGAGTTGGCCTTCAGACTATTAAATTTAGAGTTTGGCACAGCTTAATGTTAGGAAAAGTGCTGAGTTTAGATATTCAGTTGTAATAGTATTGGTTAAGTTAAAAGATTATAGAATACAGCATGACAGGCAGTGTCCATGCAAAGGTGCAGGTACAAATGTAGAATTGGTCATATACGTATATGCTGTGTATGTGTACAGCTCATTTACTGGCTACCTAAATTTTATGTTATTCTTTTTGTTATTTTATTTGATTGATTTTTTTTTTTTGGTTCAATGCTGTGTCATTCTGGTTAATCCTAAATCATAGTCTGCTGAACTTTCTTCTGCAAAGGTGAGAGCCCAAAGCCAAGAACAAAGGAGGTCAGCACTAGTAAGGTTTACCTTCTGACTCCACTCACTTCCAATAATCTGGGCCAAGCACACCGGACTATAATTAGCCTTAGAGAGATAACTGTGGCTTGGCTTTAATGTCGCACACGCAAAGACAAACAGGGACAAGAGCACATGCAGGCACACAGAATCATGACTCAGGGTGAGCATCACTCATTACATGGTAGAATGAACTAATCAGCTAATTCTGCTCAATGGAGCACAAGCACAGAAGAGCACATAAAGCTGATTTCAATGCACTTGAATTTAGCTTCTCTCAAAAAAACATACTCAGAATGAAGTGTTGCCCATTCAGTTGTTTTGTCATTCAGCTTTTATGCAGATGATGACACTTGCATTAATGTCAGCTGCTGTCCCAGTCATGTCTTTGGTTGGTCTGGGGAGTCATTGGAGGAAAGAGATAAACCGACTCAGTGCTTCTTTAAGTAGCAGGCGAGTCTGTTCAGTCGAGTGGATTACTGCCAATACCAGCAGGTCTGTGATTGGCTGTTGGACTCAGTAAAGTATGGGGGAGAACGCTGGAGCACAAAAGTAGCGGAGGGGCTTGGTCTTTGCAGTGTGCTATATAAGAGACTCTGCGAACAGCAAAACCTTTGCCTTTTTCAAAAGTGCTGATGATTTTATTTTTAACATTTTTTATATTTAACCCGTTCTTGTCTTTTTGTTTCCACTTATTTTGTACATTCATATAAATTGCTATTGTGCAATAACAATAAGTGGTATATCTGTTAACATTCATATTTGTTCTGTCATCCATTCAGGAAGACATCAGTCAATAATAAGGATGTGTGTGAAGCTGAGGAAGGAGGGGGAGGGAGGACTCAGGTACCGTTTCCTCTCTTCTTCTAGTGGGATCTTACTGAAGCACCTGTGTATCATGGGAGAAATTCAGTATGCTCAGCCATGCATATCCCTTATCGCCAACAAAGGAAGCTTTACAGCGCCCTCTACGGTGATTTTACTGGAATACCACCCATGTCTGAGGATCGCACATCTGGCAAGGATATCTGATTCCTGATTGATGTCTTCAGAGGCTCTTCATGCAAAATAAAGTGAGAAAAACACCAAATTTCATAGGTTTTCCCTGTAACAAAGAGAGTGACATTATCCCACAACACGACACGACATACCTGGAGTTGACAAGGTGTATCACGGCAAAGACAACCAACCTGACTCCACCACAGTCCTTGAATGCTTGGTTTCTCTGATCTCTACAGTACATTCCAGTATAGGGAATTTAACCCCTTCTTTGAATGTGTTCTCAGTTCTCCTTTTTTTTTTTGTTTTAGTGTCTACAGAATGCTTTGTGTAAATGTGGACATGAGAATGCACGCACAAAAGTTTGAAAAACTGAAAAAAGACGCCCATGTTAATACTTTTTCACCACCTATGAGATGCCACTAGTCATTAACTGTAGGTTTTTAGGGAAGGGAATTACTACCAGTGTGCCCACAAGTGTGAGATTCACACGGATGAGAGGACCAAATGAAAGAGTGGCCACGGCTCTTTATTAGCCATCACAAAGCCATCATTATAATCAGAGCCCCAGAGCCCTCTGGGACTTTATCCTTTTTATTGATTTATCTCATCTTTTTATTTTCTTTTCATTTTTGCCTGATATTCACTGAATGGAAGAGCCTTATTCAGTACACGTTTTTACTTGTATACCTCATATGTTTTAAAATGTCCATATCATCATGCATTTCTTTTTACACAACTGTATACTATTGTATGTACATAAACAGAATCAAAGATCTAATTATGTAAATTTGTCATTTGTGTATTTATGGGATCACTTTCCAATGATTTTTTTTTGTTGTTGTCTGTGTTTTTCTTCTGTAAAATTTATATTTTGCACTTTTTATTTGTTTGAATTTTTGTTTTCTTGCATCAGATGATTTGCTTGTTAATTTTAAAAAGCAATAGCATGCAGAAAATGGTATATAGCACAATGGTATAAATGTTGTTTAAATTAGTGATGGGAAATATCAAACACTTCTGTCGACAAATAGCCGTAATACAATTTGTCAGAGGGTTTACAACGACAGTACCATGTCTAGACGTGCATGTTATGTTCAATGGCATAAGAGCATGCAGACAGGTACACACTCAAACACTCTCTCTCTCTATGTTTCACACACACACACACACACACAGACTCTCACACACATATCTACATACACTTTACACACTTAGCATCCCAGTTAGCCAAGGTTAATTGTGTTCGTCACTGAAAATACCTGTTAGGTTGAGGTTACGAATTTACCATCAAGATACTCTCACTAACAAGCTGGGACCACTGCCTATATTTGCACACACATACACACACGCAGGCACACATGCAGATACAAGAGAGGATGAAAGCAATTATCAATTCAAATGTTCTATGCAATGACTCATTTTGAACCTGGAAATGATTCAGCCTAAAACAGTTTATTATCATCATTGTATTCACAAAAAACAACAAAATTATGAACTTCAATAGTAAAAAAAAAAAGGTCATGAAAATGTTTTTACTTAGCAACTTGTCTGTATGAATTTGAATATTGAATATTGAACTAGAATTGTTTTTATTTTTCGTGGCATGTTTTGACCCCTCACTCCCCACAAGGGGACTTGTTGCCAAAGGGTAAACTGTGTAGACTGTCGGTTTTGAATGTTCACCATCATGTTGCTTTGAAGCATGGGTTTGCTTGGCTTTGTCTGGCTGTTCGTAAGCCCTCATTCAGTTTTTGTGCGTTTTGGCTGACCTGGGCTCCTCAGTGTTTGGCTTGCAGTGACTGTCCGTGCTGCTATAAACCTGTGATACAGATGGTCAGCACTTCTCATTAATATGTGTCAATGTACATATTGGGTGTCAGTATAACCTGTGGGGTGAATGGAATGCTTCTATTGGATATTTCATCGTTGATTAAACCACTCAGCAGCCAAGCCATTGGAAAGGTGCATGATTAGCTCTTATACTCTGGAAGCGAGGCATGTTTTCACCAAGGTTTGCCTAACAAACCTTGACTTTCACAGGCCAATGTAGAGAATATTGATGAGCAAAATGTTCAGCCAGTCTTTCACAAAATCAGGGCATGTCATTTTGAAAGCACAAGCCTGACTGGTAGCACTTGCTGCTTGATGAAACACAGAAATATGGAGGATGCGTAATATTGCCTCCAACTGAACTGTGTCAGATCTGTAAGCTTGTATCCAAAAAACAAAGAGGTAGAGATGCTATCTGGTCGATATGAGGTGCATGAGATAAAACAGCCTTCGGTACAGCCGTCCAGATTAACAGAAAGGCAGACAGACACACATTCTTACTGTAAATACAGATTCATTCTTCTGTACAGCTTTTGAGTTTTGAGTACGGCTGTCATGTGCATCCCCATGCCGTATTTGCTGCCAACTTTTGTGTATAAAAGAATATTTATTACCACAATAATGAGGATGATGAAACTAATGATGACGACTATTATTATTATTATTGCATAAGCATAGTGTATGTGGCTGACTTGTATTGACTGTTTACGACAGTGGAACAAAACCTGTATTCAGAAACATATCCAGTCTGTGTAGAGTTTCTATACATATTGTGTTTGTAAAACAAGAAGAAAAAACCTCCATGGCAATAGCAGAGCAGAATGCCTTTGTCAGATTATCAGGAGGTGTTCAGCGAGATGGATGTGATCTGCACGGTGACGAGGGTTAAGGAAGAAGCAGGAAAAAATGAAACAAAAAATCTGGAAAATGTCATTCACTGTTGTAAGTGCAATGGGCAAAACGTCAGTCGTGTATCCATTGTGAAACCTTGTGTTCTATTCAGTGTATTCCTGTAAACAGATAGAGTAAATTTTGGTGCATCATGTCAAGTAATGTGATTAATGAAAAATATTGACCCTGCAATTTCCAAACAGAGAAAAGAATAAAAAGAAAATGGAATACATTGTGGTGATTGTCTTCCGTCTTTATGCATATGTGTCACCTTTTCCTTCCAGTGCTGATAAAGACACTACGCTTTGTGTAGTAGTTTTCCTGCAGACAGAGGAGAGATCAAGAGTAAGACCTCGACAGCAACAAGACTGTTCAGATAAGACCAGGCTTTACTCACTGAAGCAATGATGACTTATCCGAGTGTGGGTGGTTAGAAGGCAGGAGCAGCAAGAGAAGAAATGTTTGCCAATGCATAGGGAGAGATAGAGGTGTGAGTATTTCTGAGTATGTGTGTCAAACCGAGGAGAGAAATGAGATATCTTTTAAAGATATTACCCAATAGGTGTAGTGTAATGTGGATAAAAAATACTATATTTTTAATACTGCTTGTATTACAGTGATTATAGACTACTGTATAAAGATACAAATATATGTTTTAACATTGATCTACTGCCTCCATGATTGTGAATACGACAGCAGAATAGGGCTGAAAGATATGACGGAAATAATGTGTGAATGTGTCATTTATTTCACTTTTAATGAAAATGCGAAAATAATGTGATATTTTTTCATAGGTCTGTGCGAAACAAACTTGTCTGTTACATAAAGAGAATATCATTTTTCTGTAGCACCTTGATGTTTTGTTTATAATCGTATGTTTAGAGAGAATTTACTTTCGTTAAAAAAGAAGAAAATTTTTTAAAACTAACTCTTGCAATGCGGATATGGCACCAGTTGTGATAATTGTCTGATGAATTTTCAGCTCTACAAGGGAGAGATGTAAAATGTGTATCTCATTTTCACATGATGTAGGATTGAGAAGTGAAGCCATCAGAAAGCTTTAAAGGTACTGTCACAAAGGGAACTGGCCTTGGCGTTAAGAGTAGGAGACTTGCATAAATACTGAGGCCTCATGTGAGTTGTTATGGCGTTATGCCATCATGTCATAGAAACGTTTAGGATTTTTACCCCGCCCCCAAAAGAAGAGGTAAGGGGTATTGTTTTAGGTTTGGTTTGTTTGTTAATACTCTAGCAGAAAAAACTATTGATTGAATTCATACCAAATTTGGTTTATAGATTGCCAGTGACCAAGAATAGATGTCATTACATTTTGGGAAAAATAGGTCAAGGGTTGAATTTTTTAATGAATTTTT
>JAPTGW010000022.1:19388698-19399402 GCA_029814545.1 Apogonichthyoides opercularis
TGTGTGTGTGTGTGTGTGTGTGTGTGTGTGTGTGTGTGGGAGAAGGGCTACTGTCTCCTCAAACCATAGTTTGTTACCTCTTATCGTGCTCAGGTTACTGACACTAAATTATTGCCTTTACTTTTAAAATAAACATATCAGTAGCAATAGTCAGTCACCACTGTGAGTGTTTCCTGAATAAAAAATGCCCTACTGTTATTTAATATTTTTATTGAATTTTATCTTTGTCAGCCTTAGCCCTAGCCAATGAACATAATGTTAAAAAAAAACACTTAATCACTTAGTTTAAGCCCAAAGCACTATTTGTTTTCACTTATCTGTGTGATTTGTATAAGCTTAATTATTTACAGTAATAATGACAACAGGAAGTGCATCAGGAGCCATTTTCATCTTTTGCTGCAGATAAAGCAGTGTTTAAACCTCAATGAATTCATGAAGTGGACCTTATATGCAATTTTACTCCTGAGCTATGCAAAGCCTAGTGTTGTGTTGTTTTATTTTTAAATGAATGTATTGTTTATGCATATTCAGTGTTTAAGTTTATTAGCACTTTTTTAGGACCAGAGTTTTTATCAGCTTTTACTATGTGATCTAGATCATGTAACTCATACTGTATCTTAAGAATTTTATAAATAAAACTGCAAAAAGACGAGTTGGTTTTTTTTTATTAGCGTGCTTGTTATTGTATAAACATAAAGGTGTGAATGACAGAAATGATGGCACATCTCAGTTTAAGGCATGCTAACACAAACTGCCTGGCACAGGATCTCCATGAGCAGGTAGAATAAGTCAGATTATCACAAATTATGCAAAGAAACCTTCAAGAAATAAATAAGAAATACAAACAAGCTGTAAAAATATCTTCAGTTCCTTCTGAGATTGAACTTCTGAACATGAGTGCCACAAATACATACTTTAACACAGCACCATTTCATATTTGGAAGCCCTTTTGTGTGTTTTCTGTTCAGGAAATACAGCAACTTGCCTTTTTTAAAAATTTACTTTATCTTTTCAATCTTAGTATAAATGTAAAAGATCCATATTAACTTGGCAAAAGACACTGTATAACCACATAGCCTACTAACTGAAAAAGTATTTTCACATATATCACAATTTTAATATATGTTATTTAGCTATAAACGTTAAGGCCACATTTACTTTCGTACTTACATTTCGAATGAGTGAATGAACTAATATGTGCGACAGGCATCTAATGTGTACATGCTCAGTGAGTTGGGTGGTAGGCAAAGTTGGAGGGAAACGGGAAATGATAAACGTATGCTTCCCTGCGGAAACACGTTGAGGTCGTTTCCGGTGTTTACGTAACTGGAGACGCGAATAGTTCGAGGAGTGATCTTACGTCACAAGAGGGTAAACGACACCACTGTTGCGATTACTTCTATTTTACTGATTAAAAAAAACTTGGTTAGAGATGCCACGGAGTAGGTGGCAGTGCCTTAACCGTATGTGTGTTGCAGGCCACGAGGGCCAATTCCATCCTTGTCAAGGGGAGTGCTAACCTTCTCTCCTTTCATACAACACGTCATAAAGGCGTGAAACGTCTCTTTATATCCACTGACGGAGGCATGTCGGTTTCACTGACAGTGCTGTTTAAAGTTAATCTACAAATTTTGTGTTTTTATCACAAGAATATCAAATCTTTACATAGAAATGTATTCGTTGGCGTTTGTACCTTTGAATTACTTTATTTTACTCAACATTTAGGTCTCTTCTTTATCTCCTATCTGTACCCAAAATGCACTGCGGCAGTACAGCGCGATCTCATTGGCTGGAGCATTAAGTGTTCCCAAAGCTAAAACTGCACCTGTAATGTCATCATGAAACCTCGCCGTATACCATCCGGTTGATAACATGTCGAATTGTTTTACAGCTTGGAAATAAGCATCTGCAACTCGACAAAAACGAACACAAACCTGAATGTGTTTGGTGCTGCAGTGACTATTATGGCCATAAGAGGGCGGTCTTGTCCTATCAATACTAACAGCACCTTTTCCAAAAACATATCTGCCCTGAGAATGACATTTTAAAGTTTTATAATAAAATTTCACCTGACTATTTGTTTGGAAAGGTATTGTGGGTGGAAATTAAAATCTGGTGCTTTTTAGTACACAGTACTTGCCATCAATGGTAAAGAAAAAGAAAGATATTTCTAAATTACGCAGGAAGAAAAAGACAAAATAGATACACACAGAGTGTTGCTTGAACCCAGCTAAATTTTGGAAAACAAATATTCATAAGCACCCAAGTATATGCAAGCCCATACACTGCCAAAGTTTTCTTTACACAATCATTGATGATTATTTTACTGTATGTCCACATACAAATTGATTAGAGATTGTGTTTATGTAGTGATGTAAATATAGGATGGTCTTAGAGTTTATAGACCCCTATACATGCACATCTGAGTGTCAGTACTTAATTTTTAAAATGCATTACACAAATCATTGTTAGTGTCTATTTTTTCCTAAATAGGTGGTTTGTAAAAGCTGCTTTTTTTATAGATTTGAAGGTTTTACTGAAAATACTGTAGTAAATATTCAAGGTAAAACTTTTGTTTTTCACCCTTGTGTGTAATTTTCCCTTAATTCCCCTTACATAAATACACATGTGAAAAATGCTTTTAACCAAAAGCACCAAATTGCTCAGAATATCTCCCATCTTTGTCAGTAAATAATTACAATCAAAGAAATACAGTATAAACAACTGTATAATATTAAAAGGAAAAATTTCCCCACGGGGACAATAAAGTATATTTTATCTTATCTTAACTTTTGATAAAGTATAGTGTGGATTTCTTTGGTACAAGTTGCATTTATATAGTTTGAGCAGTACTGAAGGAGCTCCTGGTGCAGGTTATTCCATCATTACATCATGAGGCTTCCTTCATTGTACCATATGAGAACCTCCTGAGCTTTTGCCTTCAAACCCAGAGCTGCCATCCCAAGTGCCCGGCTGCCTCTTGTCACTTTAGATTCTACAAGAAAAAACAACTTCTTTATATGAATTAAAAGTATCAAATAAAATTAAATGTATATATTGCACATAACATGGAAATGGAAAGCTACTTACCACTGTAGTAATAGAGTAAAGCCATCCCCAGAGCAAAACCAAAACAACCAAGGAAGAAGGCAGGACCTAGAATGAGATAAACACATATTAATGCAAAATTCACCAACGTGCTTGTGAATGTTAAATAAGCATCTATCAAACTTTTTTAAGCCACAGAGGTTTTAAAGACTTAAAACTGTAATTGTATTGCTCATGGTAAATCATAGTACTATTTTAAGGGTTTGTTGATAGTAACTGATTGTGATTTAATAGCTTTAGAGTGGATTTTAACATTGATTGTACTCTATTTTCAATATAACATTTGTTAATTTCCTTCCACATCTTACCTTGGTCATTCAGAACGTATCTCTGCTGGTAGGCTTGTGGATGTTTTAGTGGATCTAATGAATCTGACGGGAAGGGAGCAGATTCAACTGAGACACTGGGATGTACATTTATATATCAAATATTCTCCAATATCCAAATAATGAATAATTATATCACAAGTATCACATATAATTGAGGAGAACAGTTTTGGGCCTTACCTCGGAGGCGGAGCCGTGTGGGTAAACTGTAGTAAACCTCCTCTACATGTAAGTGAAGGGCTCTGTAAAACTCCCTGCAAGCTTCCTCTCCTTTCGCCCGCAGATGAGTCAGGAGCTCACCCAGTCGGACACTAGTTGGCACATCTAAGTTACGGAACTGCATAACAAAAAATAATAGGAAAATGTGATTATTATGTCTAGCTGCTCTGGTCTGTTAATCTGCCTATTTAATATTTACTTTACAGATATGTAATAATCGAACTGAGGTCGGGCAATATAGTAAATATGGTCAATGTATTGTGACTTGTCTCTCCAATTCTCTTTCCACACAGACAAGTATTCATTACATTAAATATTAAATACAATATTTTACAATGAGCAATGCATCATGGGCTGTTTTGGTATTAATGTTGCTTGTCAAGCAAGTATATTTGAGTCTGCTTACATTGATCCTTTAAAGTCTTTCACCTTATTCCATTGTAACTTCCAGCAGTTTTTGTGTTTTGCTGCTTGTTGGGTGGTTTGGGTAATTTTAACTAAGACTTAACCCACCTAATGTTGTACATCAAAATTCAAGAAAAAATATTAACCTACTACATGGTTTTCTTGTCCATTATCGCCTATCCCAACCCTATTAACTGTAACATTAAAACTGTGCTTACAGGTTTGTTTGTTTTTTTCATTAGTGATAATAAACAGTAGTAATAATATTCTTATCATACATAACCACAAAACACTCATAAGTGTCAATCTGCTGCAGGAAGAATATTCTGCATCCAATTCTATTAATACATAACTATACATTTGAATGGAGTATTTGTACATTATGGTATTAAATGCATTTCTGCCTTCATGAACATGGTATGAATGGGTATGAGGACTTACTTTGGTGGCCTCCTTGTCTGTGAGGACCTGTGGGTAGATCCTGTTGAGCTGCAGGATGACTTTGTCAACGAGCTCCGTGTCCAGTCTGCGGTCAGCTTTGAGGAAGGCGCTGTCCTCCATCAGCTGCTCTCGAAAACTATCTGTTTAAGTCAACCGAAACAGTGATTTAGAAAATCACGTTAAATAAAGTTACATATCACAGCCAATTTTACAATGCAAGTTATCCTTTTGTTCTTTCAGACATACAAGGACATAAATGGACTTACGTACAATAGCCTTTCCCTTTAACCAGTGCTTAAGAGTTGTGTTACTTATACATTATTAGGTTTGTTGTTTTAACAAGATTATAATGAATATATATTTTCTGACTACAACTAGAATAGACAGACTCACATTATTAATCCCAGAGGACATTCTGTGTTGCAGTTACTCCATGCAAGTATAAGAAAAAGTAGCTTGGAAGAAATGATCAATATTACATATATAAAATATATAAATATGTAAACCACATTAAAGACAGAAATAGAGTTCAGAGGGGGGAGAAAACATTGAAGAAGCTACATGGGTAGAATTAAAGACAGCCCAAGTCTACAACAAACCACAAATTACGACTCAGTACAGTTCAAGATGCAATAAATCCAAATCCGTCACACTAAATACCGACTGCAACCTGTAGAAGCTGCATTTTCTTTCTTTCTTTTTTCTAACGGATTTTTTATTTGACATACACATATAAACACAAATCCAACATACACTGCGGAGATGTATAGCATGTACAGTTTCATTTGCTTCACATTATCTCAAAGTTATTTTTTATGAACTATGTCTTTATAAAGGGCCTCCTTACTGCATTTTCTTATTGTATCTTATTGTATTGTAGTGAATGAGATGTGAAGATGAATGCGATTTAAAATCCTGCAGAACAGCAAAGCTCTAAGACTTTTTCTCTGCACTGTATGCATCATTAACTTACTCTTAAATGTTAGTTGTAGCCTTTAAAATGTATTTTTTTCGCATCTATACACTTTTTTAATAGTAGACTAGCTTTTACCATTGAAAGAGACGTCAGTTTCATGCAGTGTAACCACACCGGCTTTCCGGAGGAAATTTTAGTACGGCATGACGAGACAATGAGAATGATAATACTGGAAAAAAAACATGTAATTTGTTTGGTGACAGCAATGTGGAAAAGTAACGATCCTCCTGCTGTCAGTCGTGTTCAAAGTTTTGAGAAACCTACCAAGACGCCACTGGTTGAATAAGTCAACCAGCGAGATTCTTGCTGTTCAGGGACGTCATATGGACAAAATGGTAAGACGGTGAAAGTTACAGAAAGGATCAACAAGGCGGTGAAAGAATATTTTTAAAGAAAACACACTAACCTCCCATTGTGGAGTCCCTATGTCCTTTGTTTCGACACGCCCTCGAACGTCACGTCGCTAAAGGGGAGGGGCCAACGTCAACGTCTTCCATAAATACTCACCTCCCTCCCCGGAAATGAATGTGGGTGAAAATAACGAAGCACGAAGTAACTAATAAACAACTAATATGCTTATATTTTATAATTACCTGATATCATCGTCATATAAAGCTCACATTTATTTTGTATAAAAGTGGGGTTACGGGGTTTTGTTGTCTCTGAACTTAAAGCTACAAGAGTTGAATTAAGTTACCTAATGTGTTAGTGTATTTAATTATATAGGCTGTATAGTCTATTTAGTTTAGATGTAGTCTATATAAGTTGGCCTGACTGATATTGCACCAGTCTCTAAAGGCCAGCTAAAGTGTATTTTACTGCATGCATTTAATAAGCTTTTATAAATTGTGCTTTTTGTAAATTTGCTATTATTGAAACTTGTGTCTATGTAGAGGTCATCGTTCTTCTCGGTTCAACTGAAGAAGTTTCGGATGAGAAACGAAACATTGTCAAAAGAGCAAAACCAGTCCAGTTGAACCTACAAGAACTATCAAGTACATTGAAACTTGTGCGCACAATTATGGAAAAGCCTGTGTTGTGTTGCCAATGAAAAAGTCAATGCATCATAAAAAAACCAAATATGATATATACAAGTATGATATATGAATATGCAGCAACATCTGTACTGAAACATGGTTGTTTGAAATGATTTATCCTTTAAAGAAAAAATTTACATTTCAACTGTGAAAGGCTGTTAGGTAAAAACAATTTCCTCAGATTTGTGAAAATTAGATTTATTTTTTCCACCAGTCACAACCGTTAGCAAAGACAGACACCTACAGTCATCATGAATCTTGCTAATGTCTCAACAAGTTTAGTCCATCCTCAACTCAAACTCCCTTATGAAACAAATAGGATGTGGACATCTTGTCAAATAAATACAGCTGCAGTTATAGTAAAAACATAGAAAATCAATGATGACCTTAAATGTTAAGAAACAATGTGTAATTTTTTTAATATACCATAAACATTTATGTTTTTTACTTGCCATGTTTGCAAATTGCACTTGTACACACAAAACACAACAGGGCACTGTAGGTGTACTGCTAGCAGGCAATGAAATTTAGGACAAAGGGTTTAAAAAATGTATTAAAAACTGCATTAAAACCTCTCCTTCATGAATAAAGTTTATGAATACTATTAACATCTGAGCTTAACTTAGAAATCTTTAAATAAGTTTTGCATTAATACTCTTCCTTAGTCAAAACAAGCATCCTTGAATATGTAACAGCTCTGCCATGTCTACACAGTAAGAGCCCAGTTATACAAAATACATTTGAAGCTCCATAAATTTAAATCATAAAAGTAAAAACTATATATCAATTTTATTTTTTCATGAGCTTTTTAGCAAATGAGTAAATCAAAAATCTAATTTCTATGGGCAGTGAGAGGTACCCATCAATCTAAGGCCAAAAGTAGAACTAAGGCAGAAAAGCTCATTTGTCACGTTTGTTTGATTTCACACAATATGATTCTGTTTTCATAATTTTTTTTGTCACGATATCTTTCTTAGTTATAAAATAAATATATGCTAACTGCACCAGAAATTTCATGAGGAATCTGGCACATAAACAGGCACACACAGTAAAAAAAAAAGTCACATAATACTTGTAACAATTGGCATTAGTGTAGAAAGACAGAAGAATGATCTACAAGTGAGAGCGAAAAAAAGTGCTCAGTTAACACAGGCAATGAGAAATCAGCAACCTTGATTCTGATTCAGTTATCGTAGTGGTGCTTATTGTTGGAAGACTGTGAAGGACTATAGTGGGCAAACAATGCAACATCATACTTTGTGCAGTTATACTGTTGGACAGAACCTTAACATTTATTTTGGCACTCTAAAACAAGGCCCTTGGCAAATACTGTTGGGTTTAACAAAGACGACGTGAAGAAACCAGGAGCACGCAAGACTGGCAGCTGTCACGAAGTCTCTGGTGGATCTCTTCAGGACACGTGGCTTCTGGGATTTACTGTAAATGGAAAGGAAAAACAAGAAAATCCTATTAAACACATTATTCTGTTTATAATTCAATGTTGAGATGATGTTTGCTAATGAAGATAGAGCTCGCATAAGTTTGTTCAGCTCAGCTTTAGTCATCTTTGTTCCAGTTAACTGCAGAATTGCTGTTGACTTACATGATGGCCAGCAGAGGCTCCCTTTCCCTTTGTTTTGCCTTTTCCTCCCGCCATTGATGCACTGTTACGGCGTGCCTGCTCGTGGTCAAACTCCAAATCCTCTAGGCGCTGGGTTAAGGCCAGTTTCTGCTGGATGGCCATACGCAGCAGAGAGTTAAGGGTCTTCTTCTCATCCTCAGCAGCAGCCAGCTGCCTCTGCATGTCATCCAACTGGGTCACATACTCATCACACCTGAGAGAAACAAAGAAGAGAACCACAGAAAAGGTTCAGATAGGGGAAAAGAAAGTAACAGGGAGGAGATAAACATTACTTCCAGCAGGTGGAGCAATTTGCCGTGATTTGCTGCTGCTGTCACGTTTTTTTAATTCCCAAGACAGCATTTTCCAGATGGGAGGATGAGGGCTCTGCTCGCTGACTCACACAAGTATTACATCAGACTACTCCCATAATGCTTTGTGCCTTCCTCACAAACATATATAAATGGTCACTTAGAACACAAAAAGCTAAAGTTGTGTTCCTTCTTTTAACAATACAAAGACAAGCTAGTATAAAGAATCTAAATTAGCACAATACATCATATATCAATGTCTCCATAGATATCCATCATGGTTTGTATGGTTTGAACCACTCGGCCAGCAGGCGACCACATGACTGTAAGGAATGAACTGCATACCAATGATTAGACATTATCATACCTTGTAGCGAACATGGCTCGCAGAGAGGAGAATGTAGCAGCATCCTCCTTTAGAGCCTTAAGTTCATTGCGGAGCTTCATCATCGTCTCAGTGACCATCGCCTTCTCGCTGTCATACTTACTCTTCAGATTAGCCAGAGCAACCTCAGCTGTCTAAAGGCAAAAAGATGTTATATAATGAACAATTACATAATGCACTTTCATAAAGTCTAAACTCAGTGGGCATGCTTTGCTGACGGCAGCTGACATTTCTACGATACCCGTCACAGAAAGAAATAATGAGCATCCTTCCCATGAAAGTAAATACAGCAGGCAATCATTCACACAAACCTGTTTGTTGGCCTTGAGAACAGCTCTGAGGGTGGCAATCTGTTCTCTTTTGGTGCTAAGCAGTGATTTCAGTTTGAGAATCTCTTCCATGCACGCCTCTTTGTCTTTGTCTGCCACTGTGCTCAATTCCAAGTTGGCCAGTCTCTGACGGGAAAGCTCTGTTGTGCGGTCCACGGCCTGCTGTAGATGGCGTATCTGATCTCTGATAATAGCAACAAGGTTGTAGATATTCATGGGCTCTGGCCGGTGCTCTGGGATAGGAACTGGGGTAACTGTAGTGCTGCTAGAGTCTGATTTTCCACTCTCACTGTCAGAGATTAGCCCATTGGTAATAAGTATGGAAGACTGAAGCTCCGTTCCTTCTTGGCCCTTTCTTACCTTGGCCTTCCCTTCTTTGTAGTAGTCTAGCATGACACGATTAGGGGTCTCATTGTTGCACATACACACATGGTTGTAGAGATTGGCGAGCTCTTCACTGAAAGCTATGAGTTCATCCTGGGCCACATTAAGGCTGCCAAGAGATTCTCCTGCTGCCTCGCTGACTCGATGGAGCTCCTTTACCAAACGAGCTACTTCTGCTTTATCTGCCTGGCTAATCTTCTCCAGAGATGTCAAACTCGACCTCAGCTCCTGCACCATGCTCTCTAGTCGTGATCGTTCTTCCTCATATTCTGTTCTACATTGCTCGTACGCTGCCCTTACTGTCTTCAGCTCCTGCCTTAGCTCACCAGCTTCTGACACTGCTACGGTGTATTTACACTGCAGGATCTCTGGTCCATTGATATCCAACTCGTAGTAATCTCCATCATCATGGCTGTCCCTGTCTTTTTCAGTGTCAAGAGCAGACTGGCGCTCCTTAGTGGCCTGAAGTTTTCTCATCGCACTGAGATTCTCAGTGAGTTTGTTGACAGTTTCCTTTTGCTCAGACACTGTTCCATATGCCTGTTCCAGCTGCTTCTGGCTTTCCTGTAGAGAGTTTATCAGTGCTACCTTCTCCCGCTCCACCTAATAGAACAAAAAAAAAAGTCCATTAGTGAATTTTCACCCCATTTCTATTTAATGTAAAGATGCATTCCATTTTAGATCAATTCCATTGTGATTATACACACAGAATAGTGGCAGTGAATGGCACCATTTTTACAAATTACATAATTTTTGTAAAGTTTAACACTGGAAGAGGCAACACTTCAGTAATTTAACAAATAAATGGTGGTCAAAGGGCACAAGAACTAGATACCTGTACAAGCTGCTGTTTAAGCTTCTGAATTTCAGAGATGTTAAGTTCACTGAGCAAGTCATCCACAAGGCTAGGAGCTGGCTTTAAGGCTTCTCCTCTCTTGTTCATTTCACTTTCACCTGTCTTGATCAAACCATTCTCAAATCCACGAATTAGATCATCATTGTCAGGCTCTGTGACTGTAGAGGGGTCGTCATGAAGTTTTAGGTTGTCGATGGAGATATTGAGGGGGCTGTTGTACACAGAGCCACCAATGGTCATATAATGGGGAGACCAAAGACAGTGGAGACCGCTCGCACAGTTAGGAGGAGGAGCCTACGGTAGCCC